>PVIA01001687.1:0-257783 GCA_004024845.1 Tonatia bakeri | reverse complement strand
CCCCCAAAGAGACAGTGAACTAGGGACCCCATCTCAGGTGTGGGCTGGAACCAACAGTAAATTCTTTTAGCATCCTTGAGTATTGTCAGGGAGAAGAATCAACCCAGGAAAGTAGCCTTAAGCTGTTAGGAACTGATAGAATGGCTCATGTTTGTTAGTGTGTTTGCATAAGGGTGCAGGGGAGATAGGGACGACTAATTTGTGCTGAGAGTGTGCAGTTTTATAAACCAAGGCGAAGGTACATCAAGAAGAATGCTTACACAGGCAGAGGTACAAATGTAAAAACTTGAAGGCATGAAAATAGAAACTACCCAAAATGAAACACAAGGAGGAAAATATAAAGTGAAAAAAAAAGCATAAATGAGCTGTGAAACAGCCAAAAGTGGTCTAAAATATGAATGATTTGCATTCTGGAGGAAAATGAAAACATTTTTCCTGTTGCTTTCCCCTGCCCAAAATGGGGAAGAGTGTGGGACAACTCTAATTAAACAACAATAAAAAATAATAAAATAAAACAATAAAATAAAGTAATTCAAAAATAAAGATTTACTGATAAACTATATGATACATAAAAAAAGAAAATGAGAACACAAACCTGCAAAGGCCGTCTGCACCTCCGCATTCACTGCAGCATTTTCACAATAGGCGAGACATGGAAGACCTTACGTCTTCATCGATGAGTGAATGAATGGTAAAGAAATGGATGTACTATTCAGTCATAAAAAATGAAATCTTGCCATTTAGGACAACATGGATAGACCTTGAGAGCTTATGCTAAGTAAATAAGTGAGACAGTGAAAGACAAATACCACATGCCTAAAACAAACACAGAGGCATAAAATGGTGTTGAAACTATTAAGCCAGCAAAGGAGATATGCTGGGATCACAGAACATAGGTACTAGGTACTCAAATATCAATTGCATGGGAAAAAGAGAATACACTTGGTTAATAAAAAAGGGGATAGAAAAATGAGTGAAAATGAACATATAAGTAAAATAGAAAACAAACAAGAAGATAAACATATCGATAACTGTAATAAGTGCAAATGTAAATGGCATTATCCCAATTAGAAGAAGAGATTGTGACTTTGGATTTAAAAAGCAGGGCTCACCTATGTTGTATATGAGAAAAATAATATAAAATACTATAAAGACATAGGTAAAAAATAGAAGAGTGAAGAAAAAATGCATTACCTTGATGGGGACCAAAGAAAGAAGAGAATAGACTGAACAGGAGTGCCATTGATCTAATCAGATTTTCAAACTAAATGAATGGCCCTGGCTGGGTGGTTCAGTTGGGTGGTGTATCAGCCATGCATTAAAAGGTCGCTTCTTCCGATGCCTGGTCAAAGCACACACCTCGGCTGTGTGTTTGGTCCTAGGTCAGGGTGCCCGTGGGAGGCAACAGATCCATGTTTTCCTCTCACATTGATGTCTCTCTCTATCTCTCTCTGCATATCCTTGGGTGAGGATTAAAAAATATGAAATATGGGAATTAGCCAAATGGGCTGGGCTGTGTGTTTTGAGGTATGGAAAAAATAATTTTTTCAGTAGTTTAAACAATAATGGTTAAATAACTTTTTGCACAGACTCCTATCTCGTGTGGATTAGAGGAGCACTGGTGAGGCAGCTGTCATCCCAGGCATGGCTGGTTGTCACAGCACAAAGACAGCAGCCTGGAGGGTCCCACACGGGGAACCAAAAAC
Organism: Tonatia bakeri; assembly: GCA_004024845.1. Taxonomy (NCBI): domain Eukaryota; kingdom Metazoa; phylum Chordata; class Mammalia; order Chiroptera; family Phyllostomidae; genus Tonatia; species Tonatia bakeri. The sequence continues at coordinate 256,077 of PVIA01001687.1, read as the reverse complement.
AGCCCTGAAGTAACCCTGCCCTTCCACATGCAACTCTTCATCCAGAATGGCTGACAATGCGAGTGGGTTAAGAAATGAACAATATAATGTTTAACTTCACATGTAATGATTTATTACTCCTCTATGGCCAGTCTTGTATATACAATGCAGAAGACAATAAATGTAAGGAGGACAGGATAGCATCAGTTGTGATGATGGGCTGGTTTATGATGTTTTCACTTTTCACAAAGTTGCATATTTTTGATAAAGTTTCTTCCTCAAAAAACTTTAGTTAATACTTCAAAATAAGGAGGTGAAAGAATAGTGACTTTACATTAAGACAGTATGTGTGAAAAATAAAAATACTTATATAATTATCCTTATTTTATACCAACTATCTCTGGAAAGATGAGAAAGTGTTGGTAGTTGTCTCTGGAGAAGTAACAACTGGTGCAAGATTGGTGGGGACAGAAGGTTTCCTTTTCAGTGAATACTGTTTTAATGTTTTGAATTGTATTTCTTAAGAATATATTACCATTATGGTCGAATTTTGTCCCTTCAAAATTCCTACATTAAATTTCTAACCCTTAATAACTCAGAATGAGACTTTAATTGGAAATAGGGTCTTTCCAGATATAGGTACATGTATATGTATCTGCTTCTAAATTTCCCCTTGTTTATAAAGACACCATTAATATTGTTTTTATCATGGGGGTCCTAGCAAACTAATACAATTACCCATTAAAAGTAAGCATAAAAAAACAGCTGGATAATCAATGTTCAGTACCCAGCAGACTTCAGAGGAACTAGGACCAAGAGAACATGTGTTATTCTCGGTACAAAATTTCTTCTGAGGTGTCAGGGAAACTGGACAAGATAATAAAGGCAGCAATATTATTGGACTTAACTGAAAGAACTAATACCTGAAACGTGAAGTCACCAACTTGTTGAAAGACCACAGTGTTGTTGTTGGATTTCCTCTATACTATTTGGTTTTTAGTTAAGCCTTCACAGGGTCCATCTCAACTCTTGAATGTGTTCAGAAGCTGCACACTCAGAATCCTCTAACAGAGTTCACTGCTAAAGATTGCTTGTCCGATTCGACGTGTGACTGCAAGGAAAGCACGTTGGACCTGGAGTTAGAACACCCCAATTGTATCCTGACTTTTATTGCTTGGCTGAATTACTTAAGTGTTGGATATTGGTAACTCTTTGAAAGCTATTAAAAGCTATCAGATATTTCTGCTTGATTCAAAGGAATTATGCGTTTCTCTATTACATCACCTGTTTATTGCTTTGAGTTATTGTTGCTTCCTTATCAAAACTATTATCTGAATCTCTGCCTCAGAGCTTGAAGATGGGGATGGGGCTACCCATATATTTCTTAGCTGTAATAAAAATGTGCTCCTAAAATCAACATGAATTGCCTTTTTGTTGTTATATACTATAAGATGGGTAGTGCTTTTCTTGATATTAATACATGAATATATTTAGAAACAAAACAAGTTATTTCACTTCATAGAGAAGTTGGCTATAAGCTTTTTAGCACATAATAATGTTGTCAACTGGATAAACATTCCAAAGATCATTTCACCTATTGTTTGCTTTTCTTGACTATTTTAAAATTACTTCAGTATCACAAAATTTGTTGCATGTTTGTGTTTTTCCAAGTTATGTTTATGAAATACTTTTTACAAAGAAAGAATAAAAGTAAAATATCCATTGATTTAATGATCACTTCTCTAACTGCCTATTTATTAATGCATTATTTAGGTTAGACATGGAAAGTTACAACCTCATTTAATTATTTAAGTTATACTTGGGAAATTACGACTGCATTTGAGACAATGCCATAAGACAAGGAGTTGAAGTTCACTTAGAGAGAAAACTTAATATAAGCAGTGTTGCCTACATCTCCTCTGAGGGTTTGAAGGAAAATGTGAAGAGAACACATTTCAAATCAGGAAGACACATCCTTTCAATGAACAATGATTGAGGTAGTAAGCTTACAGAGAAAGCAACAACTAGGGAGATTCAAATTTCAGTTCTAGAGTACGTATCTACTTAGCCCAGTAGTTTAAGACCTATGTGTCAGAGGAGACTTTAATTCCAAAGGCTTTATTTCCTTTCATGTGAACATGTGAAGTCAAGAAAAATGCTTACTTCTCTCTAGAAATGGGCCTTATTTCTCATTTCTCTTACTATCACAGGAGAATGATCTTTCTGAGATAATGAGGTTTTCCTGTTACCTGAAGTCTGACTGTATCTGAATATTATTAATTAAAATGAATTTGAAGTTTCTATTCTTAATCTTTTGTGCAACATTAAGACTTTGCTGTTTTATCTTCACATTAGTGTTATAATGTTTTCTCTGCAAAATATTGTATGAATATATTACTGAATTAGAGAAAAAAAATATTTATTGCAAATTTCTGCTCCGTGCTAATGTCTAATGAAACCATGGCATGTCATTCTAGAACATAGCAATGACTTCTACAGCTGCTGAGTCAGCTGAGAAAGCTTCATGATGGAAGGAATCTTTTACTTTGTTCACTTATATGTCGAAAATGAATTGGATAGTGCCTAGCACATGACTGGAGATGACCAGACATGTTTTGGACCAATGTCCTCTGAAATTTAGCTGTCAGGTTCACAATTTTACAGCACTATTTTGTAGTTTGCGTGTCTAAGGGTCTGGTATTTAATTTCTCTGTATATTCCTTTCTTCATCACTGAGGTGGTGATCACAGCAGCTCCTCTCTCTTAGAGTTATTGAGAGGGATTATTGCATTACACATTCACACATTAGAGTAAAATGTTGCAGATAGGAAGTGTTAAAGTTATTAAATACTATATTCAATTTATTGAATAGTTTAGGTTATTCTCTCAGATGCTCTGGCAGAAAGCAAAGTGCAATGCCCTTCTACCACTGTAACAGGGTGCAGCCAAAAGGGGGCCCCAAATGGGGATTTGTAAAGGGGTCTAGAACTCAGGGTGTCCAAGAAATATTAGGAAAAAAATTTATATATATAGGATGTCTTCACCCCTACAAGTCTGAGCTGGGGGATGGGATTCAAGGAGTAGGGCCATTGAGAGTTGTTTTGAATAGCAACAGTTTTGTAGATAACATCTAGAATGGTCATTTAACATATCTATAATCTTCAATTGGTTTCATAGATATGTTAAACAGCTGTGGGTTTGCTTTGAGCCAGGGGGATGGGAGTGACTTCAATCCAGGATGTAACTGGGAGGCAAATCCCTTTGGGTACAGCACCTGCATAAAAGCTTGAAGATGATTGGCTCTGTGACATGGCCCAGACTTACTATGGCAGCCAAGTATAGCTGGAAGAATAGGGAATGCTGGAAAGTGTAACTGATTGTGGGAGAAGTCAGAAATGGGGCTGCGGAGGAAGACTGGTGAGGATTTAAACCCAGGTGTGGCAGCCACGTGGGCTTTTTGGGACCATGCAGCTTTGGCAAAAAAGTTGGGACCTGGAAGGGTGCACTCTTTTTGCCACATGGCTTAGGAAGCAGGAGAGTCTTTGCCTGGAAGAAAAGCGGTGAAAGGATTCTTGCTGGTGGACCATGAGAAGGTGTCACATGGTTTTGGATTAGCTGGAGATTTTGGTGGTGACACAGCTGATAGTGCTGGAACCTTGGGGCTACCTGAACTGCGGGCTTCTACTTTTCCTGAGATACGATACCCTGGACTGGGCAAAGGGGAGAAGGAAGGGCTGTGCATTTGTGGGTAGTCTAAAGGACTTTAGTATTTTTAATGAAGACATTAAGTCATTACTCTAAGTCTGTATAACTTTTTAAATAAATGATCCCTTTCCTTTTCACCAGTCTCTGACATTAAGAGACATCTTTCCCTGGTGGTGAGCAAGGTGAACCTAGTAAGGAGGGGGGAATGCCCAGAGCTCAAGGGTGGGTCCATTTGGTAATAGTATATCATTTGCCCCACACCCCAGGTCTGTTCTGTAACACCACTTGTGTACTTTGGGTATTGTTCAGTAAAGGCTTTGGGACAGACAGACAGACAGACAGTTTCACAGTACTGTGGAGACATTGTTCATCTTTGCCTTCACTTTGGCCCGGTCTATAGTCTACTCTCATGGTCCCTTGCTAATTGGCCTGCCTCTGAACCATTTTTCCATTCTTCTAGACTCCAGTCCTCTTGAGCCCCTATGGTTTGTTGTCATGCCTTTATTCTCATTTGTCTCTCTCGCTGATATTTTTATCACTGGTATACATCAGTCCTATGCATTCTGAATGCAAGGTATTGCCAGAAAGTCAGTCTCCAGATAATAGAGGTCTTCCTCTAGTTAGGTCCTTTTGGGAATTTTAGATGGTACTCTTGGCATTCGTTAGATGAACTGGTAAATTTTTATAGGTCTATCTGACTGCAGGCTAACGCCAGGCTACTAGCTTCTCATATAATTAAATGGTTTCTTTATATTTCAACAACTAGTCATAGTGATTAATCTTGACGATGGTGCATACAGACACCCATTTATTTCTTAAAGCATTTTTGAATGGCTGCTATTGCAGGAAGTTGGAATTGGTCCTGACTGAGGGCATTTGATGTCATTAAAACATAATAGAATTAATGAATAAATAGTGCATAAATGCCCAAAGCCCAAAGAACTTGCCTCACCAAGTTCTTTTCCCTTTTGCGGGAACAAGTTTTGAGGGATTCTGCAGCTAGATGCTGTGAGATTTTGACAGATCTCTCCGTGTGCCACAAGTTCCTGAATGGCACAAAGAATGCAACATAGAGCTCTGATGATAACGTTACTTAATCCTCCAGGAACTTAATCCTCCTGGAGGAATGGTTCAAAGAAGGCTCATTCCAAGCATGAGAGCCTCTGTGATTTACCTGAGTAAAGCTTCTTCCTAAGTCTGGCTGCACATTAGAGTCACCTGAGAGCTTTGAAAGTCTAGCAGTAGCCAGGGTAGGATTTGGTCATCAGGTCTTGTGTGTAGTTTTTAATGCTTCCAGGTAATACTACTGTGCACCCTATTTTGGGAGATATAGCAGTGGCTCCCGAAGATGATTTACCATTATAATATTTTGGAGTCATTCTGATAAAATAGAATGTTTTCAGAATGAAATGAGGCTCAAAAATATGCATTTTAAAAAGCTGCCCTGGTGATTTCATTATTCAGAAAAGATTTATGAAACACTGATCTATGACTATAGACCCAATATTAAATTTTATCAATAAATTCTTCTGAATCCATTATCTGAAATGGCAAAAATAGAATTTATGGCATAGAAAATGAAAGCTTTGCTAAAACAAACATATTCTTTACCAAAGGTAACTTTTCTACAATACTATTTTATTTAATTAAAGATCGGTTTTCTAAAATCAAAGCAAGTAAAGAAGCTAATTCACATGCAGGGGAGGTTAAGAATTTTATCTCAGAAAATAAATTCTTTGATGGTATTAGTTGGTAGCTGGGGCTACATACACTAGAAATTTATTATATAAGAATGAGGAAATATGGCAAGATGGCCAAAGAAGTTCCATCATTTGCTTTGACATTTAAAAAAATGCATATATGATAAAAATATTATTTTTACCCAAGACTTATCTGTTGTAAAAAACTGAAATATAATCAAAGTGACTTAAGTTTATATGGGATGGGAAGCAAAGATGATTACTGAAAACAAATGACACAACTGTTACAGAAATAAGAGGGGAGAGGACAAAAAAGTGTTGAATTTAAAAGATTATAAATGGAAAGGAAAGAATGAAAGTTAGTAACAGTCTTTCTAAAGTCTCTTGGATGCTCTTTCTCTGCTTTTCTTTGCATGTCTGACTCCATCTCACTTTCTTTGTCTCTCTATCCCTCCCTCCTCCTCTCTTTGATCTGTCGTTTACTCTTTTCTTGAACAGGTGCTACCACTAATTTACCACCAAACATCAGGTCAAATTATTAAGAGAACCACCTGATCGACAAGATTGGGTTCTGACAAACCAGTGGGTGAATTTTTCAGGAGTCCCAGCTCTGCACAAGGGAAAGAGACTGTTCTTTCTTTCCCTCAAGAGAGAAAGGTAAAAAAAAATTGCTCTTTTGACAGAGGGTGAAAAGGTTCTTTGCTCTTACCTAACCTTTTGGAATGTAAATAATGCTTTCCTGAGGCCTGCATACACTCTAGGTGTGCCTCAGTAGCCTAACCCAGTGTGAAAAATTGCACTTGTTAAAAATGGCAAAACATTTATAAATAAAGGTTACTGCAGTAGAGGAATGCGGCTTCAGTATGTAACTGAGATTACCTCCAAGTACAGCAATGAGTGTGGGTGTTTCGTAGCCTGCAAGAGCGAGCGGGTCAGCGAGAGGGTCAGTGGAGGGCAGTTACCAGCAAGACCTTGATTATCTGAGCATGTCAAGGGTAGGGACAGTCCTGCTGATGGACAGGATTCTTGCTAAAGGCACTCTTAGGTATCAAGGGCGAGGGATGAGGAACTGGTCTAGATATCACAGGTGGGGGTATTCTTGCTAACCTGATTGGGCAGAATTCACTGCTAGAATTGGATAGGCCCAGAGTAGGACAGCAGGCTATGATCAAGGCTTAGTCAGGAAGAGGGCTCCAGGCAGCCTGACTAAAACTTGCTTAAGCACATGTAGCCCTGTTAAAAGTTAAAAGAAGGTTGATTATTCTTTCATATCAGAACAATATATTATACAACTGGATATAGATCTAATTTTCATGATATATGAATAGTAAAATATTTCTAGGTGAAGTGAAAGCAAACATTCCCTATCAGTGTGTGTTATAAATTTCCCCATCTAAGGAAAACTAGTAAATCCAGGGAAGTCCAAGTTCTTCACAGCATGGGGACTTGAATTTAGGGGGATTGCCTAGACACTTGATTTAGTGTCAGCTCAAACACAAACACCTTTAATTTTCTGTGACCTAAAGTAGTGACCAGATATTTTTTGGCTATATATTCATAAAATCAAAATAACACATTAATTTAGAAGGAATACTAATAAGATTCATGTTAAACATAAAAAAAATCTTTGTTTTTTATATTCTATTTCTGGCTTATAAAAGGTATAAATGTAAAAGTTTAAAAACCATGTCTAATAAGTTTCTAAAAGGTAAAGTTTGATGATGCCAATTTTAATCAATTCAGATGTTTTAATTGCACATAACAGATTATCTGTCTAAAGTGGTTTAAGCAATAAAGCTTTTTCACTAGCTTATGCAATAAGAATCTGTTGTAGGTTGTTCTGTGATGGTTGCAACAGTCAGCAATGTTATCCAGAACCCACATGCTTTCCAACCTCCACTCTGCTGTCTTCAAGTTATTGGATTTTCACCCTTAGGTTCGTCAATGTATGGTAGCAATGCGACTTCTTCAGATGTGATGATGACATTATCATACCTGGCAAACACAGGGGTGTCCAACCTTTTGGCGTCTCTGAGCCACACTGGAAGAAGAGTTGTCTTGGGCCACAGATTAAATACATTGAGACACATATATCATGAAAAAAAAACTATAATATTTAAAATAAGTTTTTGTGTTGGGCCACGTATATAACCATTCTGACCTGCATGTGGTCCACAGGCCGCAGGTTGGAAACCCCTGTCAGGTAAATAGAACTTTTTTATTTTCCTGGAGTGTTATAGCAGATAGCTTCTTTTCAGCTAAGTTCCATGTTCAATAATGGGCAAAAGAGAAAGAAATTGCAATTGTTGGTTTAGGCTAGTCTTGATGCATCACCTTGATTTGGGCATATCAGTGTTCTATAAGCTAAGAAAACTAATGAGGAAACACATTTAAAACAAGAAGGTGGGCAATAGTGTCTGCCAAACCAGGTATGGTGTATAGAAATAGATTTCTCATGAACAGTTAGTTGGCAGGAGTGTAAAAACTCAGTAACTATTTACCAGTGGTTCTAAAAACTGAAAATGTAGCAAATGTCATGAGAAAAAAGTTAATTGTTGGTACTGTAACAGATAGGAAACAATGAATTCATTTTATGGGATAGTAACAGATATTAAAATGAATAGACTGGTGGCTTACTTATATGTACACAGAGTGTTTATAGCATAGATGAAGTAACCGAGGCTAAGAGCAGAAGAGTAGAAAGTCTGAACATCAATGGCTCAAAGACAAATCACTTTTGCCCCGTGAATGTTTTTGGTAAAGTATTGTCTTGGAGTTGGTCTGAGAGTTTCATCTGGAAAGAGGAGGTCTTATTTGAAAAGGGATTAGAAGGTTGCAGGCAGACAGGCATGGACAAGTAGCAACCAACTAGAGCAATGCATGCAATTCAAGGGAAATGCAGTAAAAAAATGTCTAGTAACTTGAAGACGACCGTATAACAAAACCCATGGCTACCATAGTCAATTTTAACATCTGCTTAGAGAACACAGGTGCGAAGTTATGAGGGTGTTGGTCAAGGAAGACTCTTGCTAGCCTCTGTAAGTATTCCACCTTTGTGTACTATTTTCACTCCATGGAGTTCAGAAACCTCATGTAACATGCCAAAGAGAAGAACAAAGCAAAAAGATAAAAGAACAAAGAGGCTGACTACCTCCTTTGTCACTTGCAGCAGCCAACCTGTAGCCAAGCAGAATCAGGGGAAAAAGAAGTTTTCAATTGGAATAAAATATTAATGGAATGAAACTGTTTGGGAAACTGGGAATTACAAAAAGAATTCTAGTTACCTGAGAGTGACTAGAATATTCATGAGGTTTGTATAAGATTCCAGTGGAAAGAGGAAAATAATTAGCTCCACAAATAATGTTTAGGACGGTGGGAATAAAAAGAGACAAAGGGGCTTAATGATTGTACCTAAGAATTTAGGTAGTTCTTTATTTTCTTATTTAATATATATGCTATATATACCACATATTATATATAAGATGCATTCATATGTACATACTTATGTATATATGAATAGGTATGTGAATTTCTTTCCTGTAGCAATCATAAAAATTTCAAATCTGTTGCTTTGAGGGAATATGGTGTTATTTTGTTTAGTTTGTAACATATTTTTACTATATTTGTATATATGCATACTACACTTGTACATTATATATTTATGCATGTATACTTTTGCATGTGTTCATTGTATATATACACACACACATAATATATATGTATGTGTGAATATGTATAAGGTTTAAAAGGATGAGGTGTTTGTAGTCAATTTGGAGAATATTTTATTTATATTTGTGAATTAAAGAAAAACACCAAGAAGTAATATTTTTTAAAAATGAAGGAAAGGGAGAGGGTGAATATTTTTCTTGGTCATATGAAGATTCAATGAAATAAAAATAGAATTGGAAAAATCCTCCCTTATCCTGGAGTAAGAGCTATACATATTTAGGATGAGGATATAAACTCTCCACTAATTCATTAAAAATAAACCTACATTGCTGTGGATTCCCCCAGCATTATATATTTTCCAGTATCAGATCCTGAGGGCAGTAGAGAGGTATACAATTCTTGAGATTGCAATATTTTAAAGATAAAAGCACTCTTTGTTGTTTATACACCAAAGAATTTAATTATTCAATGCTTCAAATAAATGACTAAAAACATATTAGAAGAGTATGTTCTCATTGCTGTGAAAAAAATAATGCAAATTAAAATAATAGAGGAAACATAATTTCTGTTCGTGGCTTTGTATCATGTCTGTTTGAAAAACAGAAGGATAATCTTATACATACTGTATACCGTGTGTGATTTTAATTCTTTTTTTTTTAAGATTTTATTTATTTATTTTTAGAGAGGGAAGGGAGAGAGAAACATCAATGTGTGGTTGCTGGGGGCCATGGCCTGCAATCCAGGCATGTGCCCTGACTGGGAATCGAACCTGCAATGCTTTGGTTCGCAGCCCGTGCTCAATCCACTGAGCTACGCCAGCCAGGGCTGATTTTAATTCTTTAAGCCAGATACATTGCCAATCTGTCTGCAAATACATTTTTTAATCCTGAAAAATAATTGAGTTAAAGATTTTAAATTATACATAAATGGATACAGAAAAGTAAAAACCACTTGTGGCATTTCGTTTCCCTTTATTTCAAAATTTTACTTAAAACGTCATCAAATCCAACTGTTCTATATAATTTCTGGGCCCATGTTATGTCAGTGTTTTGCCCATTAAATCTATGTTATGATGGTATCATTATAACAATATATAGAATTTAATCTAAATAGTACTTTATATGTTAATAAGCTAGCTGGACTTAAGAGGAAAGATTAAATCAAGAGAAAGTGATTGCTCCAAATTTTCACAGCCCATTCAAGGCATATCTACAAGCTTACCAAGTTTCTTTGTCTCATTACAGTGTTGCTTTAATTTAAAAAACATGCATTTATCATTGTCTTGTTCATAAGAATTTTTACATGTTTTAGCATCCTAGTTTTATTTTTCTTTGTTAAAGTTTATTGAAATGTAATGCACGAAGAAATCATAAGTGTACCTATCAAAATGTATTCACAAAGTTAATACATGTGTAAACTAGCAGCCACATTAAGAAAGTAAATATTACCAGTATGTGAGAAGACTCTTGCTTTTATTCCCCATTCACTGAACACCTACAGTTAATCACTGTCCTGAGTATGTTGTTGTTTCTTGTTTTTGAACATCATGTATATGGCATAATTCAGCATGCACTCTTTTGTACCTGGCTTCTTTAACACAGCAATGTCTATGAGATTCATCTGTATTGTGATGTGTAATTAGACATACTTCATTCTAATTGCTATACTGTATTTTATTTTCTGAAAATATCACTGTCCACTCTATTCTTCACAAGCAATTGAGTTGATTCTAGAGTTAAGTTAGCACTGAACATTCTTGTGTGTGCCTTTTGCTATACCTACATGTGCACAAATAGTTTACTCAGTATATTCCAAGGAATGAGATTTCTGGATCACAGTGCCAGTGCTGAGTTTTAAAATATAGATGCTGCCAGTTTTCCAATGTGAAATATTTTAGTCCAAAGGGGCATGTCTGACACAGGAAGAGAGGATTTCCCCATATCCCAGATCTCTCTCTTCTTATAAGTCTTTCTATTAATTGCTTTTGTTTAAAAATTATTTAGTAAAAAGTGATGCTGGGCAAGATCTCTGGTTTTATGTGTCTGATTTGACCTTCTGATCCTATGTGGTAACTCAAGAGTCAATGGGCCCAAGATGTAATGTAGAAATCTATTTCTTGCTTGTTTCTTGTTTCTTTGTAATGAGGAAGAGCTCTGCTACTCTCCTTCCTTTAACCCAGGCCAAAAGTGATGCTGTCAACTTCAATGTGTACATTTCAAGGATCTCTGGGGCATTACCATCCCAGGTCATCAAAAACAGGAACAAGCAAGGAGTAAGACACATGGTTGGAGAAGAGTCGATAGAAGTTACGCAGCAGGTGTGGACAGGGCACACATTCCCCTGCTCACTTTCAATCATTTTTAGGGCATACCTAAAACTCAGTGACATGACAAGATATAACTGCAAGAGAGGATGGATAATGTAGTCTACACGAATGCCAGGAACAGGGAAAAACGTGGATTTTTATAGAGGGCAGTCTCTGTCACATGTGATAATCTCTTGTTTTTCACTGAGGTATACTTGACATAAAACATTATTTTAGTTTCATGTGAACAGCATACTAATTCCATATTTGTATATGTTGCAGAATAATCACCACAATAAGTCTAGTAAACATCTTTCACCACACATAGTTACACACTTTTTCTGGTGATGAGAACTTTGAAGATCTATTCTCGTGGCAATTTTTAAATATGCAATACCATGTTGTTGGCTGCAGTCACCATGTGGTACATTGCATCCCCATGACCTATTTATTTTATAACTGGAAGTTTGTATCTTTAAAAAGCTAAGCTCATAATCTCTTTATTGTCTTCCCCAATTCTCCTTTTTCTATAGTACATTACATCACAGAACAGAATTTTAGTAAAATGTATCAAATCTTGTTAACTAGTGTTTAAAGCTTTTCTTGGATTTCCCACTAGATTTATGATATACTTCCATTCTGACCCACCTAACCAAAGGTCGGTCCTGACCAGCCCCTCGTACATTATGATCCGATGATGCTGCCTTCTCTCTATGCCTTAAACTAGCCTATTGGGTCTCAATGTAAGGTTTTCTCCATTCACCAGTTATAATTGTTATAAGTGTTGTAATTGTATTTAATAATGAGTAATCAAAACCTCCATCACAATGAGTTAAGGAAAAAAGGGTTTGTTTCCCTCAGACAACAAAATTTAAAGGCAGGGTGTCTAGAAGTGATCTGGTGGCTCGGTCATGTCCTAAAAGTTTCAGGATCCTTTTAACTCTGCACAAGCATGTTCTGTGTCACTTTTATTTTTATGAAAGCAAGGTGCTGCTCTGCCTTCAGCCATCACGTATCTGTACAGGGAGCAATGAGGGAAAGAGCCCATACTGTCCTTGTAAGCATTTGTCCCTATATTCTGGTAGGAAAGCTCCACTCTCCTATGCTCTTTTTTCATCACATTGGCCATAAATACGTCACACTGACACCTCTAGATGGAAAGAAGTTTGAACTTTTAGCCTTTGCAATGTTAGAAGTAAGAACAGGAAGTATTGCAAATAGTTTTTGGATCACCAATTCACAGCAACTTCCAAGTCCCAGACCTTTACAAATGTATTTTCTGCTAGTCATTCAGTTTTGGATTAAATGTCACCTCTTCAGAAAGGCCTTCTGTGGTGCACATTTTCGACGTGTCACTCTATACATTCTTTACCTTGCTATGTCCCTAAGAGACTTACCTTTGTGGTACCTTAATTAGATTCCTTGCTCTTTGACTTTTGGTCAATGAGAGATTTGGGAGAATGAAACACAGGTGATCTTGGGTTGTTTATCTCCTGTCTCCCTCCTTGCCCATCCCCTGATGATGTCTCTCCCAGTGTCCTTAAGTTCCTTTCTGCCACTCCTCTCCTACAGCTGCTTTTTATCTGGTATCCTCTGACTTATCCTTGTTATATGTACCTTCAGACTTAGGGGTGGTAATGGCTCCTTGGTTCTTAGCCCCAAGACTCAGTTCTGTTAGTTTTTCTTACCCCTGCCCACATCTTTCTTTATGCATGGTCCCTCCATTAAACTGCTCAATTGCCCTGTTTGAGTGGACATTTATTTCTTGCCAGCATCCTGACTAGCACACTTGTTAAGCTACTGTATCTGAAGTAGGTCTCAAGTTGGTTTCAGTTTCATCACCCTGTTTTAACTGCCTGCATAGTACCTACCACTGTCTTTCATTTTTTATTATGTATATACTGTGTACTTCCTCCTACTCAAAAGTAGGCTCTTTGAGAGTTTGTTTTGTTTACTGTTTTATTTCCAGTACCTAGAAGATTGCCACAAAATATGTTTAAGATTTGTTGAGTGGATAGCAAGTGCTAAGTAGTATTTGTTAATTGAATGCTTCCTAGAGGGACTGCTTCCCCATTCACCCAAGCCCTCCCACACTTGGAGCTCACCTTCACACCCTCTCCTGTCCCACCAGGAACCGCCCTAGATACCTAGTGCATCTGCAGTTGAAGCCTAGCCCTTTCCTTGACTTCCAACTCCTGCTTACCAAGACTTCCCGTGATGACTCCTGACTTCTGTTTAAATTCTTTTGGTGAAGATTTCTGAATTAATTCCTTTGCTCTCTACTATCATCAGACTGAGTCACCCTTGGCCATGTAAACTATAATGGAGCAGTGAGTCGATTTCAGGATGAAAGGAAAAGCCAGATACCTTTAATTTGATTACAGATGACACGAAATATATCTAGCTGTACCTTTACTTCTTGGGTGTGGGCAAATGGATACATGTCAAGCACTGTTTTATCAGCTGTTCAGGATTGAATTAAATATTCCATCATGTCTGTCACACTTTTAGAAGTATTAATTGGTTCATCCTCTGCCCAGAGCAGTTTCTTAATAACTATCTTTCATTGAAATATATCTTTCCCAGAAATTAAAGTTATAGAGACATTAAACTATGCTCTGAACAGTGAACATTCAAAACATAAAACAAGCAAATTTCAGAGTTTAGCATTCAGAATGTGTTTATGTATTAGAAAAGACATAAAATTTAATCTGACATAATTATAATATTTGGGATAATTACAACTTAGTTTATGTCTGGCATATAAAGATTTACCTGCCTTGTCATATTGTTATAATTGTATTTTATTACCTCATGTTTTGGGTGGAATATTTTCCTTCCCATCAATCTGAATATGATATGAGATCTTAAATTATATATGTATATGAATAATAAGTTATCCATATTAATATATACATTTATTTTATATTAATATGTAATATACATAATAGTCATATATAATTATATAACATATATTTAAGAAAATGAGTCAGAAACATTGTCAGGTAAAATTTGGAATTTTTACTAACACATGATGAGGAAGAAAATACATGGAAGGGGTCAGTATCAGAGAGATCAGACTCAGCAGAAGGTGGTGGTCATTAAAGAGAGGGCCAAACAGCCCCATGGTTTATGTTTAAAATAGTAAGTAGTTTCTAGAAGAGGCAACATGGAAGAATAAAGATGAGTGATTTTTATAAAATATTTAACGGGTTTCATATCCGTGATCGGCAGCCTTACTGCTTCCTGTGTCTCATTCTGTCTAACTTCTCTCCTCTACGATTGCACATCACTGTTCAAGGGCGCAATCATCACTTACTCGAAGGCAGGAAGAGGACTACTGTGCTGTCCAGCTCACCTGGTGCTACCCTCCAGCTTCTAGACAGGTACTTGGTGACTCTTGTCCTACTGTTTAAACAAGAGATTAAAAATAAGTTTAGGGAAAAGCATTCCAAAGGATAATGAATTGGAGAAAGGAGAGAAATTTAAAAAATAAACAAAGCCTGATGTTTGCAAATCTATTTTTAGATTAAGTACCTCAACAGTGTATTTAAAATTTTAAATCTATTAAATTTTGAAGCAAATGGTTAGTTTCAAAATGACAGAACAATTCCATTCAATTTGAAATGAAACTGGGCTCATTCTATTTTTAATGGGTAAAGGGAGTCAAATATATGGTGATGGAAAAAGATGTGTTTGGGGGGTAGTAAATACATAATGTAATATACAGATACTGTATCACAGATTGCACACTTGATCTATATAATTTTATTAACCAATGTCACCTCAATAAATTTAATTAAAATTTTTCTCCACCTCTTTTTTACTTAATTACTGTGTGTGTGTGTGTGTGTGTCTGCTTTGCTGGTGCTATAAACCTGTAAGTTGAATGCATGTGGAATTCCATGGCTCACTGATTGTATACTGGGTGACTTTTCAAAAAGTCATCAGCAGTGCTATTGACCAATTAAAAGATGTTTTATATTTTTTGCAGGTGAGGGAGCCCTATCTCCTCCTCTTTTTGGATGAACACCAAGACAAAACCTTAGAATCTGTAAGTGTAAATATAGTGTGTTCCAAATAGAACACATTTATCAAGGTAACTGCATGTAGCTCATGGCATGTACCACATTTCGTGGTGTGCAAAGTTCAGAAGGGATAAACAGATAGTCCTGCTATGTGCAGGGACCATTACATACTTTAAATTAAACCAATGAAGAAATGTAGACCAAGGGGTATCAGAGTTTTATAGTCTTACTAAGCAGGTGAATGATTCAATGTAGAAGAGCCACTGAACTGAGCAGAGAGCACAGTAGGATGTCTCTTCCCAAATTTCTCATAATATAGAAGCACCTATCTTGCAGAATAATGCAAAAACTTGAAAGCCATAAGAAAACATTTTCTACTACATAACTTTTTTTAAAATTGAATGTATTGGGGTGACATTGGTTAATAAAATTATATAGTTTTCAGGTGTAAAATTCTATCATACATCCTCTGTATATTGTGCTGTGTTCACCACCCCAAGTCAAGTGTCCTTCCATCTCATTTCTCTCCCCTTTACTCTCCTCTACCTCCCCCCATCCCCTTTCCCTCTGATAATCGCCATACTGTTGTCTGTGTCTATAAGGTTTAGTTTAGGTTGATATTTTTTTGCTTAATCCCTTCACCTTTTTCACCCAGTTCCCCAACTCCCCTACCATCTGACAGCTGTCAGTTTTCTGTATCTATGAGTCATTTTGTTAGTTTATTTTGTTCATTAGATTCCACATACAAGTGAAATCATATGATGCCTGTCTTTCTCTGACTGGCTTATGAGAATAATACTCTCCAGTTTCATCCATGCTTTCACAAAAGGTAAGATTTCCTTCTTTTTTATGACCCAGGAGTATTCCATTGTGTAAACGTTCCATAGTTGTTTTACCTACTCATCTACTGATGGGCACTTAGGCTGATTCCAAATCTTAGCTATTGTAAGTAATGCTGCATTGAACACAGGGGTATATATATTCTTTCAAATTAATGTTTCGGGTTTCTTGGGATAACTTCCCAGAAGTGGAATTGCTGGGTCACTGTTTGAAAATGGTTTTGGACATGTTGATAACAGAAAATGATCATAACAGAAAGATCTACCAAAATTAGATTATTTATAATCCATTGTGTGCATATATTGTATATGTACTATAAAGTAAATTTTAGTACAAACCAATATATTACAGGTAAAAAATAATCCATCAACCAAACAATCCTTTTTCATATTTTAAAAAATATACTTTTTGATGGGTACCCTATCTATCTGTTTAGTCACTACTTTACTCCCCAGATATGAGGAGACTTGGGTGAAACCCCACGTTACACTTAGCATGCTGCCTGCTGCATGGGATACTCACAGTAGAGTCTAAAATGTCTGAACGGCTTCAGCTAGAGGTAGGTAGGGGGTGTGTTTTCTGTGATGGAGGAGTCTCCAAAGTTGTGAATACTTGAGTTGTAAGCACTATAAAACAAATTTGTAAAACTGTCATTGTTTCCGAATCTACAAAAGAGGGACTCTACAAAAGAGAGGCCATGGTGGAGGGATGTGTCTCATCCCAGTCAGTGAAATGAGGGAAATTGAACAAGGGAGAGTAAATCAGCACTGCTCAGCACTCAACATATGCCAAACACTATGCAAAGTGTGTAATGTTCATTATCTTATTTAATTTACAGATAAACTTATGAAGTAGGGACTATTATTGTCTCTCATTCTGAAAGTGAGAAAACTGAGTCTCAGTATGGTTTAGTACATTACCCAGTGCCACATAGGTAGATGAAACAGTACTGAGTCTCACCCTTTGACTTTCTGATACTTCAGTCATCATAACCACCCTATACAATTGCAAACAGAAACTAGCTTTATCACAATAAACTCTTCATTAAGTCAGGTGGCATACAGCACTGTGAAAAATCCAGACGTACTGAATTATGACGTCTTCATTAAGGCTCTGTAATCGGGGCTGTAGAGCAGGCAGCTGTTAAGCATTAACAGGGCAACTGACGATGGTGTTCTTTTTACCCCTCTTAAGTGTCCAGAATTCAAAACAACTAGTTCAGAGTTATGAAGGAAAAGGAAGATTGTTTTCCTTGCTTGATCATGAGAAATACATTGCATTATTTTAGTTGCTATTAATTAAACCTAAATGAAGCCATGATTTTTAAATCAGCAAAATCATATTCTTTATTGGAATACTGGCTTCTTTTATTCTCATCTCTGACATATATTAATTGATAGATAACCAAATTAAAATATATCTGTGGAACACAGAGAAATGAGCTTTGAGTTAATTGTAAAAATGAACTATTTTTCTCACTGAGCTGCCCCTAACAGACTAGATGACAAGTAGAGTACTTTATTAACTTCATGGGTGCGTGCAGAGTAAAGCCAATAATTAAAATGCTCACTCGCAGAACCATCTTATTCATATTCAGTACCGGCTTTCAAGCTTAACTTTCATTAAATTGAAAACAATGCATACAAGTATTACAACAGGATTCACAACATGATTCAAAAATTACCATGGGATTAGATAGTCATATTGAGGGGCTTTTAGATAAAATTGGGAGAAGAGCATGATTTTGAATCAATATTTTATAGTTTTGTCATGTGTGGAGAGAAGAATTATCATATAATTCCTCCAATAGCAGAAATATTTTGGAGGCTTCTACAGAGCAAGTGCAATGTGTTTTCTAAAGTAATGATATTTAAATATGTGTTATTACTGCTATGTGCTTATATTAGTATCTTAAACCCAACTTAGAGATTGAACAATTATTTCTAGATAAAATGTACTGTTGTTGAATGTTTATAAAGAGAGACATAGACAAAAATCTTCAAAAATTGGAAAAAATAAAAGATGTGTGTTTATTAATCATTGATAATTTGCCCTCCCTTTGGTATTCTCTATTTATTTCCTTTTTCTTCACCACTACTTTCTATCTAGCTCAAGTGATCCTGAGCAACTCATTAGTGTAAGATTACTCAAAGAAGTAGTTAATTTCTTCATAGTAAAATGCATATAACTTGATATTCTAATACAAGTTACATATTTAATTAGTAAAGTAACAGAAATCAGTTTTGGAATGTAACACAGGAAACATGGAACAGACTGACAGACTGACTGACTGCCAGGGGGGAGGGAGCAAGGGGATAATAGTGAAAAGAAGGCGAAGGGACTAATCAAAGAACATGTATGAATGATCCATGGACATGGACAATGGTGTGGGGATTGACTACAGGAATGGGGTGGGGGGTGGAGGCAGACAAAGGGAGAAAAATTGGGAAAACTGTAATAGAATAACAATAAAAAATTGCAAAAGGAATATATCCCCTGAGCCAGGTATCCCCTGAGCCAGGTATAGAATATATCAGCAATATATCTTTATGAATGAATCAGTGAAATCATGTATTTAAGTATATCACTTTTGTGCTAGAAAACTAACTTGGACAAGATTATTCAATACATCTTTCAGTTTTCTTACCTCTTGAATTGTATTCTCCTGGTTTAAAATCTGATATCAGCATAGCAAAAGCAAAATGTTTCTTAAATTTGCATGTTTTAGCAAAATACTTTTGACCTGTAATGAGGAAGAACTAAGTGAACTGTGTAGACACAAAGTGATTATCTGTTGTTTGGCAATTACATAGTGTGTAAGAATTCATTGTGTTCAGTGCACTCCTAAATCCCATATTTAAATTTCATGTGTCACTTAATATAGTGATCAGGATCTTCCTACTGCTTAGCCTTAGAGAACTGATTAATTATAGGTAAAATTCTCATATTCGAATATATTGTCAAACATGTAACACATAAAAATATATCACTAAGCATCTTAGCCATTTCATTATCAGATTGTTTTTTTTCCGTACACTGGAAATGAATCTAAAGGTCATCTACTCAATCCCACTCATTTTCTTCTTCTTTTTTTTTAAAGATTTTATTTATTTATTTGTAGAGAGGGAAGGGAGAGAGAAACAGGAAGAGGAACATTAATGTGTGGGCCCCCTACTGGGGCCTGGCCTGCAACCCAGACATGTGTCTTGACTGGGAATGGAACTAGCAACCCTTTGATTTGCAGACTGGTGCTCAATCCACTGACCCACACCAGCCAGGGCCCCATGTATTTTCATATAAGGAAAAGACTAATATTTTTCTCCAGAACATAGCATCTTAATAAAAGGCACTGTTATTTTACATATAATTTATCAAGTTTCTAAAATATTGCTGTAGGTAAAATTCAATATGATGAGTTTTTAACATTAGTTTTCCATGTAGAAATATTTTCTTTTCTTTTTTTTTTAAAGATTGTATTTATTTATTTTTAGACAGAGGGGAAGGGAGGGAGAAAGAGAGGGAGAGAAGCATCCAGGTGTAGTTGCTTCTCATGTGTCCCCTACCAGGGACCTGGTCTGAAACCCAGGCATGTGCCCTGACTGGGAATCAAAGTCGTGACCCTTTGGTTCACAGGCCATTGGTCAATCCACTGAGTCACACCAGCCAGGGCAGAAATATTTTATTTTCTAAAGATTAATTCTGCTTACTTTGCTTTTTACGACATTCAGCTCAGAACTATAAATGTAGTTGATTGTTGACTTATTTCTCTTTTAAAAATGTTATTTGTGTTTCATGAACTTAGTATTTTATTTAAAACTAAATTGTTTTTGAGCAATAAGTACACTGTTTTCTAATAATAAAGGCATTCAGTGAATAAGATCTCTTTTCCCTGAGAAATACAACAGTTCTGTTGACTTGGAAACCTGAGGAACAAGGTGTGCAGTGCATTGCTGTTCTACTTTTCTTGGGGCACATTTTCAGTGAATGGATCATAGGCCAGCTCCCTTAATGCCTTCCTTTTTTCACTTCATGAAAATTTTCTTTAATTTTTCCTGGTCCTTTGTACTAGGCCTTGGTTCAAATTTATGTATAAAAGAGATGTAATTGAAATGCTCAATACATAAGATTTAAACAATTGCCTTTGAAAAGGTGTATTTGTAAGGATTTTTTAGGACTATTTCTAACTTCTTACTATGTAAGTAAATATAACTAGATCTCAGTACTGTTCATTACTCAGCAGGAAGTAAAATCATGATTCTTTTTCTCTCAAAACTTATGATACATGCCTTGAACAGGGCTGGGGATAAGTGTTAGCTAGCCTGCTCTTATTATCGCCTTGTAGGAAAATAGTCTTTCTGCTGAGCTGGAAAGTTGGAGTTTAAAAGAGATAATAAATGGGAAAGGTAGCAGATCATAGCATAGGAAAAAGGGGCTTTTAGAAGTCTATTACACTCACAGGGGGAGGCAATCATTCCATTTCCACCAAGTAAGTACATGAAACACTATAATACTACCTTCTACCAAGCTCAGATCTGGTACCAACTAATGGTGAATGTTGGGGAAAACTTCTGGAACTCTTCTCTTTGGATAAAGCAAAACAGACAATTGCTGAATTACAAATTCCACCTAAACAGTTCATCTCAATAATCTTGAGTGAAGGAATAACAAGACACCCTCTGATGATGCAACTTACAGGAGTCAGATGTAGTTATCCTATGCTTAATGGTTCATCATCCATATTTATTAGTCTGGTTAGTTGTCTGATGATCTGAAAGAAACATTCCCAAGAAATTGGACAAAACAGAAGAGGCTAAACAAAGTGATTCTGCACTCTAGGTGGCCATCAGTAAAGATGGAACGTTGCTAAGCAGCAGGTTCAGTCAGGTGAAAAGCAGAGGAAGCTGCTGGACCAGGGTGTCACCATTGGTCTGTGAGAGCAAATAGAATTCATTTAAGACAGAAATGAGTTTGGGTGTGATTGGTGACTCAGAGTACAGATAACACCACTCTATGAGAATGTAAAAACCATTTATGAGAGGAATTATGACCCTCCTAGCTAAAAGTATTATAAAGGTTAGACTGTCTCCAAATGACAGTCTCATGGGGCATACACTATTTTTTGGTGTACGTCAGGTTTTTGAAAGGTATGGTATTTGTTAGTGTGCAATGGTGATAGCTTAGTTAGCACTGGTCCCACACAGGGTTGTTAGGAGCTGGTGGTGGGGTTATTTTAGGCTTTTAATCATGATGTAAAATGACTTGCAAATACTCATAATGACACAAAAGGGAGGCCGTCTCTTCTTGTGTCACAAGACAGGCCACCCCTGGGAACTGGTCTGGGGGGCCAACAAAGACCTAACTGAATGAATTAATAGGATAAGGACTCTAATGGAACATTGCTTCTATCAACAACGCTGAGAGAAAACTTCTAATCTCAGCAAGGATATTCTAATCACTGTGGAAGGGAAAATACCTAAGTGACTGGGTGTTTTAGAGAGTCAAGCCAAGGAAGACCAACTACGGGATGTCAGTGAGGCACCAACATTGTGGTGGCTTAATGACACAGAAGGGAGCTCATGTGTCACAGGACAGTGCTGTTTTTAATGTCTTCAGGATGGAAATTAAGTTCATCTTATCTATGGTACAATTAGTTGTGATTAGACCCAGAGAGGAAAAAATCCCTTAGAAATATTAAGAGAGGTGGATGATTGGTGTTACTACACAATGACAGCTGAAATTGTTGATTGTAAAAACTTACTTTAAAATGTATAGTGATATCCTCAGAGCAGATGGAATCCAAAATTGACAAAGTAATAGCTTCTAGGCACCATTGTAGTTACTGAGAATATGTGGTAGTGGAAATATGCGGCTTCTCTGGGAAAGGAATGAAGAAAGACACTCTAATGATACTGATGTGGTGTGGCAAGCAGTATGTTAACATCTGTACATTTATCAATAGGATTAAATAACAACCAGACTTATGCAGACCTGGAGTCAATAAGTTACTGCCTTTAAACCAAATTTGGCCTGTAATATATTTTTGTAAGTCCCATAAGCTAAGTATAATTTTTACATTTTTAATGGGTCGTAAGCAAACAAAAAAGCAAGAAGAATATGTGATAGAGACCGTCCTGCAAAGCCTTAAATGGGCACTGTCTGGCTGTGCATGTCCCCAGAATCTGTGAATGTGGCCAAAGGGACTTTACAGATGTAATTGAGTGAAGGATCTTAAAATGGAGTAAATATCTGTGACAATCCAGGTGGGTGCTATATAATTACAAGGACTATTAAGAGGAACAAGGTGGAGATAAGATAATGTAGTAGCTGTGAGGATGAAAGCAAGAGATTGTAGGGATTGGAGGCAAGAAATGCAGGTGGCTTCTAGAAGCTGAAAAGAAAATGAATTCCCTCCTCAGCCTCCCCAGAAGGAACCAGCTCTGATAACACCTTTAGTTCTGTTGGGCTCAACTCAGACTTTTGGCTTCCAGAACTGTGGGAGAAAAAAATGTGTTATTTTAAGCCACTAAATATGTGTTAATTTATTATAGTAGCAAAAAACAAAATAAAACAAAACAAAAAAAACAAAACTAATATACAAGCCCTTTACAAAAATAGTTTGCTGATCCCTGAGGTAGATGAAACTCAGGAGAGAAACTATTTGGAGAGGCTGATTTAAATCCTCCAATGATACAATGTTTTCTGATTTCTCAGAAAAATGTTTAAAATTGGCTTTAGAAAAAATACACACTCAAGTAAATGCCTCTGTGATTACATACAAAATATTCAAAATATTGTAGATGATAGAGAAAAAAAGTAGTTCTGCAGGTATAAGGATATCGAAAGACCTGGGAGTGGATATGGTCAAGAGCAACAAATTTTGTAGAGAAACATCCTACTCTCTACTGAATTTTTCAAATTACGGTGTTCTCTGGGATGTTGTTGGGCATATTTTTTTTACTGAAGTACTACAGAAAAATGTTGAGAACTAATAATGAGAAATATGTTGTGTGAAGATGTTGACTAAATTGAGAAAAGGAATATGGTGGCAGTTGTTAAGCAGTGTGTCTGCAATCCGTTTCCTCCTTTCACTGGAGTGGTTCTGGGAAATAAACAAAAAACCAACTCGAATTATTTCAAGTGAGGTGTGGGTTTTCCCAAATGTTGGTGCCCAAGAAGAGATGAACAGGGAAAAGAGAGAGAAATATGTGTGACAGGTGTTTCACTAGTCTTTTGTTGGAAAAAATCATAAATGTCTACAGAATGTTGAAAATAAGAAGCACACACACACATTTCCAACAGCCAGTGTTTGAACTCCATGCTTCTAATAACATAAAAGGTTTAGCAAAAGTGCTTTCATAGCTTAATGCATACCCATAGCAATCACAGGGAACTCCAGGAGACTGTTCAGCATAAAGCAGAATTAACACCAATAAGGTAAAACCAGTTTTAGTTCCATCAGCATCACCAGCCCGAATGGTAATATAAGGGTTAACAAGTCAATTTTGCCTTTCTCAATTAGTTATATTACCTTCCATTGATCTTTTCTAATGCAGATGTATTGCAGGCAAAATACACTGGAGATTTGTTTGACCTCTTTATTATCATAGGATATGGCAATTAATTTTTATATTGAGATTCCAATTAGCTTCCTGTTCTTACCATGTTTTACCTAAATCTTCCTTTAAAGTTCGCCTAAGGTTACCGGGAAAAGATCATCTAAGCATGGCTGTATTAAAAGGTAGAAGTAAAGAAAACATTACTTATGTTGTGTACAAAATTGAGGTTACTCTAGGTTAACTGAATCAGATTCCTTGAAGAGATAAAGATGCTCTAAATCATGAAGAATTAATCAGAAAATTCTAATTGAAAAACAGGACCACAGTAGTCTATTATAAAAGGGGAGAAAGTGTCAAATTAGCACAACAGAGCAGGAAAATCTCAATGAAATTTTACACACCATTGCCATCATGACCCTTGTAAAATGTTCTTAGAGAGAAATAAAACAAAAATGAAAAGCCCTAAGGAGCAGGGCTTCATGATTAGGACCACCCAAGGAGAGTCTCTGACAAAAGAAAATTGAGTTCTGTAATTGGAAGTGGTCTGCCTGTAAAATTTTTGGATGTCCCTGCAGACATCAAGACAGGGGGTGAAATCTCAGTAATTACTGAAGGGCAACTGAAGGGAAGGTTACAGGACTATATTACAGACACAGTGGAGAAGAGAGAAGAGCTTTCAAGTACAGCTCGGTGACAATCCCAGCTAGTACCAACCATTCATGTTAAAAATTAAAATGTACACACTACATTTAAAAAGCTACCCTCTGACACCATGCATAGCTCTTAGAATATTATTGACTGTATTCCCTAAAGTGTACTTTATGTCCCCATGACTATTCCGTAACAATGAATTTGGACTTCTTAATCCCCTCCCCTTTTTTGCCAACCACCTCCAACCCCCTCCCATCTGGTAACAGTCAAAGAAGATTTATCAGGGTGATCACTTAGTAAGTTATATCATATCTAATCACTGGGGTGTACACCTGAAACTAATATAATATTGTATGTCAAATGTAATTGAAAAATTTAAAAAATGATTTAAATTAAAAAATAAGTTATCCTCTTTCTACTGCTGATCTACCTGGCTTTGAATAAGAGGATGAAAGAGTGGCTGAAAAGTAGAAAGAAAGAGGTCAAATAATCTGGAAATATCCCCAGCAGGCACAGGTAAAACTACAGTGAATGCTTTATGTATCTAAGCATTACAGCGGGACATGGAGAGACCCAGTTCTTCAAATATTCAAATATCTCAGTGTAGGTTTGGAAGACAGAGGGGCAAGAAGAGGAGTGCAATGTGAAAGCCCAAGGTATTCCATTCTCATACTTAAATCTCTACCCTAAAGTCATTTGTATTTATAAAGTGAGAGAATAAAATTGGACAAAACTGTGACTTTAAGTTTTCATTAATTTGATTATTTCTAAATATACAAGTGCTAGGCAAATTTTGCTTCTAGTGAAAGGCATTAACAGTTTATTAATTAAATATTTACTTTTAAAAAAGAAAAAGTCTAGTATAATTTAATTCCTATACTGTCAACATGTCTTTGATTATTTCTTTATATCTGTTCTTCTTATACCAAGACAATCAAGGTTGTTGGCATATAAATAATTGTGTACTATGGACCAGACTACATATTAATCTTAGATATGATTCAAACATCAAAATCTATCATACAAAAGCATTAATAATTTCACAGCAGTTAGGCATTTGCCTTTGTCACTGAGGCATTAAGGTAACGCTAAATTACTACACTTCATCATACATTGAGCCGCCTATTGGCATAGTCCTCATTCATGCCAATTTTTTTAATCTAACTATATCCTTGGGAAAATTTTGAAGACCTCAGATTACTTCATTTCTAAGTATGAATCAACATTTGGGTTAATTTAGCCTATTATAAGGCTGCCATATAATTCATAGTAATACTTTATATTTCTTGTAAACCATCAAGCCAATCCTAATTATAACAATATTTACTTATCAGGAAAAATTTCAAAGCAATTATTAGTTTACATATATTTTATTAAATAATACTGGTAGAGGGATTCAAATAAAAAGTGCCATGACCTGACAAAAGACCTAGCCCCTGCTTCTTTTTCTTTAATTCATTTCAGTAATACTTTCCTTTGGGCAAATGAAATGCTCTAATAATAAGAGTTGTCTTATAAATGTATTAGTATGGCTTTACAACTAAATGACTAATTCCTTATATTTAGGGTTTGTATAAGATATCTTTTTAAACTCTAGCATGTTAGGCAAAAATAATTATTTATTTAAAACATAAGCCCTTTATTTTATTTTTGGAATATACAGTATACTAGTTACTGGAACATGTAAGGATATCCTCATGTGCCCTTATGTAATCCTTTAGTTTACTCCAAGGATAGGAGCAAGAAACTCATCATGTAGTATGAAAGGATGTAGATTTTAAGTATATAGACAGAAGTGTCTTAAGAAAACAGAAATAAGCCCTGGCTGGTGTAGCTCAGTGGATTGAGTGCAGGCCTGTGAACCAAAGCATCACTGGTTTGATTCCCAGTCAGAGCACATGCCTGGGTTGCAGGCCATGTTCCCAGTATGGGGTGTGCTAGAGGCTACCACACACTGATGTTTCACTCCCTCTCTTTCTCCCTCCCTTCCTCATCTCTCTAAAATAAATAAATAAAATCTTTTAAAAAAGTATCCTTTAAAAAAAAAGAAAACAAATAGAATTTGGTAGGACTTGTATATATGTAGATATGCTACATATATGGAACATGTGTATTTCATATAAGATATATGCATATACCTTGTATAAAGTACATAATAAAATATAAAATATAAAGTAAAATAAAACTACTTTAAAAGAAGAATTTTTAAATTTTGATTTAAAATTAAAATGTGATTATAATGTGAAGAAAACATAAATCCAAGAGAGTATTTAGAATATGCTCAGATGGTTATTATAAATAACTATGAATGTTGATATCTCAACGTACTTTTTGGAGGGAATGTGGAAGCTCTAAAGGAGTGGAATAGCATAAAACAGATGTTATGAGAAGTCCCAGGAGCACTAAATAGCTTTATTTCTTTCCAGATTTAGTTGCAAGCATTTTTTTAAAGCTTAAAGTTCTCTAATTAGAATACAATAAGAAAAGAAATACAAGCCAAAAGAAAATCTTTATAGCATATGATTGTGGAGAAATTTCACTGTATCAAATATGATAAGGCTATAAAAGAAATACTGGGACAAAAAGTTATCAAATTCTGTCTATTTTATTATATTATTTTATAAAATAAATTTTTTTTGTGGAATAAACACATATCATCTAATATACTAAATAATATTTGCTTTTAAATTTAATATATATTTTTTTCATGCAAGCTTTTTTTTTTAAGATTTTATTTATTTATTTTTAGAGAGGGAAGGGGGGGTGAAAGAGAGAGAGAGAGAAACATCAATGTGCGGTTGCTGGGGAACATGGCCTGCAACCTAGGCATGAGCCCTGTCTGGGAATCGAACCTGCGATGCCTGGTTCGCAGCCCACGCTCAATCCACTGAGCTATACCAGCCAGGGCGAAATTTAATATTTTTATTACCTGATTGAATAATAAAGTTCTTTCAACTATAATTTTTATAAATGTTTATTGAATTTATTGGGGTGACACTGGTTAATATAATTATATAGGCTTCTGGTATACAGGTCTATAATACATCAACTGTATAGTGTATTGTGTTTTCAACATTGCAAGTCAGGTATCCTTTCATCACCACTTATCTCTCTTTACCCTATTCTCTCTCCCCTAACACTCCCCTTTCCCTCTGGTAATCACCATACCATCATCTATAATTTGTTAACGCATTTTCAAATATGTTGTTATGTAATATTAGAAATTAAGGTATTATCAATTATAAAAATATTCATTCTGATAATGCTACCTATAATTAAAGTCATACCACAATCTTTCAAATGCATAGTTAAAATATTTGTATTAAAAATTAAATTAAAAGTTTTATGTTAAAAACATTTGAGTTATTTTTAAACAATAGTATAAAAATATCTTGTAGGAATTAGGAAAAAATCCCATTTACTATAGCAACAAGAAAGGTAAAATACTTAGGAATAAACCTAAGGGAAGTAAAAGACCTGTACTCAGAAGATTACAGAACACTGAAGAAAGAAATTAGGGAAGACACAAATAAATGGAAGCATATACTGTATTTATGGATTAAAAGAATTAACATCATTAAAATGCCCATACTACCCAAAGCAATCTATAGATTCAGTACAATTCCTATCAAAATACCACTGACATATTTCATAGATCTAGAAGAAATATTCCAAAAATTTATATGGAACCCAAAACAACCCCGAATAGCCTCAGCAATTTTGAGAAAGAACAAAGTAGGAGGGATCACAGAACCTGATATCAAACTGTATTACAAGGCCACTGTAATCAAAACAGCCTGGTACTGGTATATGAACAGACACATAGACCAATGGAACAGAATAGAGAGCCCAGAAATAAACCCATGTCAATATGGTCAATAGATACTTGACAAAGGGGGCAGGAACTGGGGTAAAAATAGTCTCTCCAATAAATGGTGTTGGGAGATCTGGACAAGTACATGCAGGAAAAATAAAAAGAAAAAGAAACTAGAATACCAATTTATACCAACAGCAAAATAAACTCAAGATGTATAAAAGATAAATATAAGTTGTGACACCACAAAAGTGATGCAGACCATGGCTTGTGGGATCCGAGACATTGTGGTTGGGGAAGAGACATTCACATGGACTACTGAGTCCTGTGGCGGAAAAGGGCAGGTGGCTTTGCTCTCAAGAGGAACCACAAGCCTCCTGTGGCCTCTGCCATGACAGTTCTTTATTTCTTTTTTCTGCTGCACATTACATGATGGTCCTCATTTACTATGCACAGGTTCACTTTAGGTGGTTACCTTTTGCAGAAAACAAAGGAGCCAATGCCGCTAATCACATCACAGAAGAGGGATATTTGCAAATGAAAAGGGAAAAGTAGTTGAACCAGTTATTCTCCATACTGGGAAGTTTTAGCTTGGATTTTAGGAAGTTACAGTAAGCACTTCCTGTCTCAATTCAGGGTGAGGGAGTTTTAGCAAAAGCAAGTCTCAAAATGGCCTAGGTACATTGCAGGCCTGATTCCCTACAGGAGAACCTATCCATGAGCGTGGGTCCTGTGCATCTCCCAGTGGGATCTGGGCCAACGCCATGCAGAATGGTCTCCTACAAGAAGTTCTAGAGGAGAACATAGGCAGGAAAATGTCAGATATCCCATGTAGCAATAGTTTCATGGATACATCCCCTAGGGCAAGGGACATAAAGGGAAGAATAACAAGTGGGACCTCATAAAAATAAAGAGCTTCTGCACAGCTAAAGGAAACATCAATAAAAGGAAAACAGAAGCAACTATGTGGGAAAACAACTACCAATGATACCTTGGACAAAACATTGAACTCTAAAAGACCTTTTTTTCTACTGGAACAATAAAATGGTTATTTTGAATTGTATTATTTTTCTATTCACTCAAAAAAAAAAAGCATGGTGGTAGTTTTTTTTTTTTTTTTTTTAATAATCCCGTGAGTTGCCATGGTGGTTGGAAATGGAACAGGTTAGCAATAACTTGCCTTTTCTAGGCAACAAAATTTTAATAAGCTCAAATTTTGTTTTTCTTTCTTCTTCTTTGAATAAACTGTAAATAATTTGAACCATTTTCATATATAGAGAAAGGAAATGAACATGAATTATATATCACATCTAAAATGTGATATATAATTGGAATCAGTTGAATGCAACTGATACAAGCTGTGACTATTTACAGTGACCCCTCCTCCTTCCAGGCATCTTTGTACACATACATGAACAAACATAAAAATGGCTCTGTGTATTTCATGTAGACTATTTTTCAATGACCAGTGCAGCTCCAGCAACTGAATAACTTTTGTCACCAAAACTGCAGCAGTTTTCTGTTTTGTTTTTATATTTCTTCTCAAGGGTTCTGTTATTTTCTTGGCCAAAATTCACTCTCAATTTCTCTTTTACTGTGTGTGTCTTGTTTTTTCTTTTCTAATAATAATGACTCTTTTAGTAGATCTAAGTCTTCATTCTTTTTCTAGTGCAAGTCACTTTTATTTTAAAGCACTATTATAAAATTAAAATACCCTCAATCAATTTTGGTTTCTGAATAAAGATTTAGATAATCCTTACCATGAAAACTAAATAAATTAAACTTTTACTTATTTATTTTACCATAGAAGAAAAAGTTATGTTTACTCCTTGAATAACATTCAACATAGTAAAATATACATGTACATGTCTGCATAATGGTAGATTTTGATTATATGGCACATTCAGAAAAATTAATATTTAGTTTTCTAATATCACTGTGAATCAATGTACTTGTCACTTCCATAAAAAAAGCACAAGATCTTGAATTTAGTTTTATATGTTTTTTCTATTCCCTTAGTACCCTCTGACCAATGTACTAATGACATTCATCAATCATGTTCTCCATTATCGATTTCATTGTCTAATATCCTCACTAATGGAAAATACTAAAAATTAGAAAAAATAGTCAAGCTTTTGATGTTTGTTTTATGTTTAATTCTTATGTAGTGGAGTGCTTTACATGTGAAATATGTTCCATATATATTTGTCAAATAAATGAATGCACATGTGAATAAATATTATTCTAGTAAGGTTATCTTCTACTAAGTGTAGATATTGTTTCTGGACCATGTATTTTCATTTTGAGATTATGGAAACCAGAAAACAAGCTATATTAGCAGGTAGTATAGGCAATATTTAGTGGTCTCTCTCATCATGCATAGTTTTGTTTGCTTGTTTATTGTTTTTTAATCAAGTGAGAGTTATTTAAGGGAAGAAAGAATGGGTCATCATACACATATCAGTCAATGTGATACCCCACATTAACAAAATGAAGAATGAAAATCATATCATCACCCTACTGGATGCAAACAAGAATTTGAAAAACTTCAACATCCACTTTATATGGAGGAAATATATCTCAATGCTAGAAATGTCATATATAAAGTTAACATATTTCTCAATAGAAAAATTCTGAAAGCCTTTTCTCTAGGATCAGAAATGAAACAAGGATACTCATTTCTGCCACTTATACTTAATGTAGCAACACAAGTCCTTGCCAGAGCAATTAGGCACGAAAAAAAGTAAAAGTCATCCAAACTGGAAAAGTAAAAGTAAACTGTCACTACTTAAAAATGATGTGATATTATATAAAAAATCCCTTAAAAACTCCATAAAAAACTGTTAGAATCAATAAATAAATTCAATAAAGTTTCAAGATACAAAATAAAGAATCAAAATCTGTTGCATTTCTATGTACTAATGACAACTATCAGAAAGATAAGTACAGAAAACAACCCCATTGATAATTGCATCAAAAGGAACAAAATACCCTGGATAAATTTAATCGAGGAGGTAAAAGAACTGTATATCAAAAATTATAAAACAGTAATAAAAGATATTAAAGAAGACAAAAATAAATGCAAAGTTATTTTGTGCTAATGGATTAAAGAATTGGTATTGTTAAAATTTCCATAATACCCAAAGCAATCTGTAAATTCAATGTATTCCTTTCAAATTTCCAATGATATTTTTAAAGAAATAAAACATAATCCTTAAATTAGTATGGAACCACAAAAACACTCTGAATAGACAAAGCAATCTTGATAAAGAAGAACAAAGCTGGATGATCATGCTTCCTGATTTTAAATGATATTATAAAGTTACAATAATTAAAACAGTATGGTATTTGTATAAAAATAGAACCATAAATGAATACAACATAATATAGCAACCATTATGCTAAGTGAAATAAGTCAGGTGGTGAAAGACAAATACCATATGATCTTACCTTTAACAGGAACCTAAACAACAAAACAAAGAAACAAGCAAAATATAACCAAAGACACTGAAATAGAGAACAGGCTAACCAGAGGGGAGGGAATTTCAGGGGAAGAGGGAAGGGTTTACAAGAACAAATATAAAGGACACTTGGACAAAAACTAGGGGCGGTGGAAATGGGAGGAAGGTAGGAAGGACTGGAGAGTTGGCTGGGATGGGAGTAAAAGACAGAAAGCTGTACTTGAACAATTAAATTTTAAAAAATAAACAGAAATATATATATATATATATAGTCAATTAATTTATGACAAAGGAGTCAAGAACGTACAATGGGGAATGATAGTCTCTTCAACAAATGGTACTGGGAAAACTGGACAGCCATATGCAAAATAACAAAACTTAACCACTATCTTATATCGTGCACAAAAGTTAACTCAAAATGAACTGAAACCTTGAATGTAAAACCTGAAACTGTGAAACTCCTAGTAAAAAACATAGGCAGTAAGCTCCTCGATGGAGGCCTTGCCAATGGTTTTTTGGATCTGAAACCAAAAGAAACAAAAGTAGAAACAAATGAGCAGAACTACATCGTACTAAAAAGCTTACACACTCCAGAGGAAACCATTAACAAAATTAAAGGGCAACCTGGTGAGAAAGAAAATATTTGCAAATTATGTATCTGAAAAGTGACTAATATTTAATATATATAAAGAACTTATGCAACTCAATAGAAAAAACAAGCACTCAATTTTAAAATAGATAAAGTACCTAACTAGACATTATGCCCAAAAAGACTTACAAATGGCTGATGGATACATTAAAATGGGTTCAATATCATGAACCATCAGAGAAATGGAAGTCAAAACCACAATGATATATCCTTTCACACTTTTAGAATGGCTATTATCAAAAATACTAAAAATAACAAGTTGGTGAGAATATAAAATAAAAGGAACATTTATGCATTGTTGGTGGGAATATGAATTGGTACAACCACTATGGAAAACATTGAATTTCCTCAAAAAAATTACAATAGAACTACCATATAATTCAGAAATTTAACTTCCAGGTATTTATCCAAAGAAACCAAAAATGCTCACTCAAAACACTAACCACCACATTTTTTGCCACATTATTTACAATAGTCAAGTTATGGAAATGTCCATCAATAGATGAATGAACATAGGTATATTATATACACAAAATGAAATATTCAACCATACAAAAGAATGAGATAATGTACATGGTATTATACTAAGTGAAATAAGTTAGAGAAAGATAAATATATGGATTTTACAAAGCAAAATAAAAACAAAGAAACAAACAACAACAAAACCAAGCTTGTAGATAGAGAACAGATTGGTGTTTTCCAGAGGCAGCGAAGGGGGGTTGGGAGAAATGGGTAAAGGGGATAAATGATAAAAAAAAAAAAAATAAGAAGAATTAAAAGCAACAAAAACAATTAAAAAACCCAAGCACCTAAAACAGATATGACCAAATCCATGCACAAAATCCCTTAATTTTATTTTCTATACCATTCCAACAAGATTGGTCAGCTGGTTTCTTTACCCATAAAAAATTACTAGTAAAAGGAAGGAAGGAAGGAAGGAAGGAAGGAAGGAAGGAAGGAAGGAAGAAGGAAGGAAGGAAGGAATCAAAGATGGGTAATCAGAAAATCACGTCTTGCCAATTCAAATAAAAACTCGTTTCTTTTGCCATTTTCTAAACCTAAACTAATTTTCAGCCTTGGTACCTATTAAGTGTAGGAGAGGCCTGGTCCGAAGATACAAAAATCATGGAACACCATGTCAGGATATTTGATAATTGGTTCTGAATTATTTCCAAAGGCATATATGGCCTTTTACTTTGGTATTCGTATCTTGGGAAAGAAAAATGCCCAAACATTTGAGGACTACAGGACAGAGTTCAAATTAATATTTATACTGGAGCAGTGAAAGAAAAATACCACATGATCTCACCTATAAGTGGAATCTAATTAACAGAACAAACAAGCAAACAAAATAGAACCAGAGACACTGAAATAAAGAACAAACTGACAGTAACCAGAGGGGAACAGGGATGGGGATAATGGGGGAAAATAAGGGGAGGGTCATCAAGAAACATGTATAAAGGACCCATGGACAAAACCAAAGGGGGTAGGTTTGAGGGTGGGAGGTAGGGATGATGGGGTGGGGGGGGCATGGTGGGGTGAAAATGGAGACAACTGTACTTGAACAACAATTAATTAATTAAATAAATAAATAGTAAAAAAAACAATATTTTTACTGGAGGATCCACAGCATTTCATGGATTTCTGTTGAGTGTGGATACATACTATAAGATAAACTAAGTCTGTGATCAAGTTTGGTTCAGAATATATTCAATAGGTCTAAAGAGCCCCTGGTGGTCATTTTTCTGATTGCTAAATGTACAAATAAGATGGATATATTCAATACAAGGTCAAAACCCCACACTGGTTTTATGGTCTCTAGGGTAGGAGCTATCATAGGTAAAGTCCAGTTGGAAGTCTCTGAAAGTATCTGCCTCCCATTCACAAAGAAAACAAATAAAAACCATGCCATATTCTGGAGGAGGAGCAGAGATTCATGTCAATCTTAATGACCTATAAACTGTATTAAATCCACCAGTGTTGTCCATCAAAAGCCAGATAAATCTTGAAGGATAATTGACAACTGCAAACACAAACCCTCAGTGGCCTCTATTACAGCTGCCTTGCCAGAGGTGATATCTTTGCTTGAACATATTCACACAGCATTAGACACATGATATTTGGCCACTGATCTGGTAAATGCATTCCTTTTCAATCCTATTTGAAAGGAGGATCAGAAATACTTGCACTTACTTGAGACAGACAATAGTCTGTCCTTACTAGGTCTCATGGTCTTGCCCCAAGGCTCTGCTGTCTCTTCCCTGTTCTAATGCCATCCAATGGGACCTGGAACAGCTGGACATCTGCAAGAACAGCACATTTGTATGCTCTAAAAATAACATGTTAATAAGATTGATGAACAAGGAGTGACAAGCCTATTAGTCTCTGGTAAGACATAAATACTCAAGAGAGTGTGAGACAAATCAAGATCAGGATGTTGCTACATCAGTATAGTTTTCAGTTTCCAAGGTCTGAAGCATTCAGAACATCTTCTGAAAAATAAGGGGTGTATCATTGCATCTTGCACTTCCCACCACTAGGAAGGAAGCACAATATCCAGTAGATCTCTTCAGATTTGGTAGAATGGACAGTCCACACTTAAGAACACTATTCTGATCCATATGCCACATGACACAAAATGTTACTAGCTTTGGAATCTAGAGCAGAAAAGGACTCTAGAGAAGGGTCAAGCTGAGAGAGAAGGGGCTCTGCTACATGGGCCACATCATCTATCAGAGTAAATGGTGTATAGATCTCTGTGAAGGGGAAAGATGCCATACAGAGTTTATGGCAAGCCCCAACAGAAAAATCTTGACACACTCCTAAAGTGATGGGTCAAGATCATGTTATCTGCACTAGACATGTATATACTTTTTGAGAAATGGATCCTGTTATACACTGGGTCGTAGAATATTAAGTCAACTTGTAGTTCAAATTACTCTTTATGAGCTAGATCTTTCAGATCAGCCAAATCATGAGGTAATATTGAATCAGTAACAATCCATTATAAGATGAAAGTGACATATTTTGCATCAAATATGAATAAGACTAAACAATAGAAGCTGCTTAAGCAGGTCAGCCAGACTCTTATGTACTGCTTTAGCCATTCATACCACCTAGATTTTTACATGTAGATTCTCTCACCCAATATTACATTGAAGCCTAATTTTAATTGAAACAATGGACATAGTATGTTTTGTAACATTACAATTATCCATAAAGTCTGTTTTACGTGCTTCTGTTACAACTTTTATAAAATACAGATAATCTCATTTATATTCAGCAATAATGTTTAAATGAACATACCTGGTTGACTTTAATCTTCGTGTTCTAAATACCTTTATGGTTCTCTTTGAAAATCAAACCTGCTCAGTGTTTTGGGAGTTTGCTTCTGATCATAAATTCTTCCTTTACTTCATAAAAATTAATCTTCAGTTAATCAAGGTCAGTTATTAAACACATGAATTACAGGAGCTCCATCTTGCAGATCATCACACCAATCAAATGTTACTATGAGAACATGAACCCATGATTTATAATGGCCATAAATTAATCAGTATGTACAATGAATAATTCACCCCTAGTAGAGCCCTTGGATCTGGGTCCTTTCATTTCTTCCAGCTCAGTGCTCTGGGAGAATGAGTGGCAAGGCACTTCATCTGACACCAACACACCTTTGTCTCTGTGAGGGAGTCAAGGTGATGTCTCATCAGCAGCATGGCCTCAAGTTGACTCTTTCTCATTTCACTCTCCTGAATATTAATGGGCATAAAAGCTTCTCATCCGTGGTCTATACTGGCCTCTTTTGATCACATATATGTTTAATTAATCTTTAATATATCAAATATATAGACTTTCTATTAATTATCAACACCAATAAAGAGGTATAACAAGATATACAGGGGAGAAAAAAATCTTCCAGTTCAAGAATATAATTAAAATTTGCAGGTCAGTTTTCTCCTAATAGACTTCTATATTAACCATAATTGGTACAGGTAATGGGGTAACAGATAATGGACCATAGCCAAAAGTGAAGATTAGGATATAACCAAGAATTTGAGGATTTTGTGGAGTACACCAAAATTCTCAAATACATCGGGAATGAGTGCCATGAATTGAGACTAGAAAGGAAGTCACATACAGATGTTTTAAGTTAGAGACGAAAAAGAATATGGAAGCATGGAGGAATCATAAATGTCCAGAAAAGCATAGCTAAGAAATAGGGTCAGGGACCTAGATATCAATTGCTTCATACATAATTATGAAGATAACATCAGAAGAACAGAGACAGGAGATGGGCTTTAAGGCTAATTTAAATATGATAGCATCCCTTCCCCAACAAATGGTACTTGCCTTTAATAAAACACATTCCAATTCCAGTTAAATAACTTGATAAGTGCACTAAACTAGAAAGTAGTGAAGTCTGCACTTAATGTCTGCTCTCTCAGTTTTTAGTTTTTGATGTTTTTACTGTGCTACGCTTGTCACACTGTGACCATATTTTTAATAAAAATTCTCTGGGGATGGAGACTGTCCAGAGAGCATGTACTTCCTAGGTCTTTCAAAGAGAAGATGAAACAGTGTGACTCTTTTTGTTATCTACAGAAAAATCTATTACTCCCAGATATATTCAAAGGTCAATATTCTCTCTATGCTGATTTATTCCATCCTGTGCAGTGATGTACCCAATGAGGAGCCAGTTCCTCAAAGTGCATATTTTATCCCTTAATTCCTTGTAGATGAGGGGAAAATCAAACAATGAGTTATTCTGGCATAAGTGGAGGTGGTATTTGGCAAAACTGAAGAGAATGCTTATTTCAGGCTAAGGACTAGACATTTCTTAATATTTTGAGGCAAGATATACACCTAGTGATAAGCCAGAGGTTTGGAGGGCTCCAGTAGAATTATGATATTGGAAACCCATGAATAGGCCTGATCACAGGTGGGTAAATCAAGAAATAGTCCATGTACAAGTTCACTACCAATACACTTGAGGAGATTGCAAAATATTATTGACTCATCATGTTCTGCATTTCGTATGAAATACACTGCTCTAAAGAAATGTGTCGAGGTAAAAGCGTCCCTTTATATTTAGCATGATGGAGGGAAAGCAAGAGTTTGGTAAAAAGGTTAACGAAAATAATAGTGCTCTAAAAGTTAAATGAAGTTTTACTAAATAACCACTTAAATGTTGCTGCAGGAAGAGGCACAGTCAATAAAAGCATTTGGCATCCCCCCCCAAAAATACTGATATATCAAAAACTAAAAGACCAAAAACAGTTCCTTTTTAACTGAAATCGTTAATATACAAAAAATGTACTGATCTTAAGGGATTACTCCAATGAATTTTAACAATTGTATGCCCTAATGTAGCCATTATCCAAGTAAGATGCAGAATATTTCCAATACCCTGGAGAGTTTCCTCACACCTCTTTCCAGTGTACATTTTGTGGTCTCTACCCAAAGGACCAACAAACTCACTTCTACCAGTGTTGATTAGATTTCACATGCTCTTGTACCATCTGTGTATCTATCTATCATCTATCTATCAATCTATCTATCTATCTACCTATCTATCTATCATCTATCATCAATCATCTATCTCTATCATCTATCTATCTGTCTATTATCTATTCATCTATATATAGTAAGTATTATGTATTATTTGTATTTGGATTCTATAGGCAATGGCATTTATTCATGTTGATTGTTATCAGTACTTTGTTTCTTTTACTGCTTAATAGTACTCCTTCGGACCATTATACCAAAGGTTGTTTATCCATTTTCCTGTTTTGAACATTTGGGCTGTTTCTGGTTTGGGGATATTACAAATTAGCTGCAATGATAATTCCCATATAGGATCTTTTGTGTATATATATTTTCATTTGTTGTGGGAAAATATTCTGGAATGGAACTGTGGATCATCAGGTAGATGTATTTTTAACTTTGTAAGAAACTTTCCCCTTTCTTGCCTTTAAAAATAGGTTTGTGAATTCCATGTCCAGTCATATATTTAATTTTCATAATGAGTTTTCTGAGACAAAAAATGAGCAATGAATATTAAAAGAAGCCCCCCCTCATTAAAAAACCATTTAGTTCTTATCATAATAATAAGCTAGAAAGAAAGCAGAGGAATACTACATTTAGTGCACTTTATGGACAAAAGATGAGGGTCTTTTGGTCTGAAAAAAGGCAAGACTGCTCCATGGGGTATGTTTCTAGTGAAAATTATTAAGACAAGAGAAAGGCAAGTTCATTCCTTTCGGAGGTGGTTCACAATGAGAAAAAAAGAGAGAAAAGGGCCACATATAGTCACAATGGAATATTTTTCAACCATAAGAAAGAAGGAAATCCAGCTATTTGTAACAAATATGAATATATTGACATAAATATTTTCCTTATCATGTATAACATATAAATATAGTAATATTTTCTTTATCCACTCATCTGTTGATGGACAGTTAGACTGTTTCCATGTCCTGGTTATTGTGAATAATGTGAGGAATGTAGCAATGAACATGGGTGTACAGATATATATATTTGAAATAGTGATATAATTTCCTTTGGATATATACCCAGAGAGGGACTGCCAAAACACATACTATTTTAACTTTTGGAGGAAACTTCATACTGTTTTCCATTCCCACCAACAGTGTTATAAACTCTCTCTTTTCTCTACAACCTTATCAGCACTATGTCTTGTCTTTTTGATAAGAGCCATCCTCATGGGTGTGAGGAGTTTTACAGTTTAAGGTCTTACATTCAAGTTCTTATTTCAGTTAGTTTTTATGAGTGGAGTGGTTCTGGAGAAGATCTCTTTGAACTGAATTGTTTGAGAACCTATGAGCTTCATGAACCTAACTGTCCAAGTATCTTCCAAGTTTGGGTATGTTCTCAGCCATTCTTTCTTTAAGTGAGTTTTCTACCCCTTCCTCCTGCTATTCTTCTGAAACTGCAATAATGCATTGTTTATTTTCTTAGTGATGTCCTATATAAGTTCTGTAGGCTTTCTTCATTTTTAAAAATGATTTTTCTTTTGTGCTCCTCTGACTGGAGAATTTTAAGTGACATGTATTCGAGTCAGTGATGCTTTCTTCTGCTTGGTCAGTTTGTTGTTGATGTTATCTATTGAAGTCTTTAGTTTAGTCAGTCCATGTATTCTTCAGCCCCAACCTTCTGTTTGTTCTTTTTTTTTAATGTTGTCTACCTCATGTTGAACTTCTCATTTTGTTCTACTGCGTTTCTGATTTTGTTAAATTGTTAATTTGTGTTCTCTTCTAGTTTTTGAGCATATTTATAACAATTATTCTTAATTCTGTATCAGGTGATTCATGCATTTCTGTTTCTTTGGGGTAGTTATTAGAAATGTACTGTGTTCCTTTGGTGGTGCCATTCTTCCTTGGTTTTTCAAGATTCCTGTAGTCTTGGGTAAGTGTTTGCACAGTTGAAGAAACAATCACTGCTTCCAGACTTTATGATTGACTTTGGAAAGTGAACACCTTCACCAGTAGGTAGGAGCACACTGAGGCATGCTGTGATCCCGGATCTAGCAATTCAAAGCACCAGAGGTGTGTGCAAGGAGTGTGGCAGTTATGGATTCATACAAGGCATACATGATGTCTAATCTGCTCAGGCTGCTGGGATCCACAATGGCATGATCCTTCACAAGTGCTTCAGGGGAACTGTGGTGGCTGCAAAGACTGTAAGAGTCCTCAGAAACTCTTCAAGGTCAAATGTCTAGAGACCAAGGCAGGCAGTGGTGGTGGCCAGAGTTGGTGGTATAAATGCACTCAGCTGCAAGGGTTGGCTGCAAGGGTTGGCTGCATGTGCCCGTGTATTTGTAGTGGCTGGCTGTACACACATCTAGTGGCAAGGGTAGCAGCCATCAGCAGTGGCTAGGACCAACTGCAGGCACATTAGCAGCAGGGGGGCATTACCATGACAGCATGTTCTCACAACAGGTGTGCATACAACAGTGAAGACTATGACAAGAGTCAAGCTGGTGGAGTACAGGTGCACAGCTGCAGGGAGTAGCTATAGGTGAACCCAGAAATATAGGCCAGTCACTGGAGACAGGGCCAGATCCTAGGCTTATGGGCAGCTGTGGAGACCTTGGCTTTTAGTGTACACTTTTGCAGGTGAAGAGTCTTGTGACAGGCACACACATGGTGGTGGAAGCTGGTGATGAAAGTCAGACTGGTGGCATGCAGGTACACAGCTAGAAGGGTACCTGAGCATTCAAATGGCTGTGGGAGTCAGCTCCGGGGGTCTAGGCTGGCCTCTTGCATATGTGCAGTTATAGAGTCAGGGGTCAATTGCTTGTGTGGACACCAAGATCCAGTGGGGGTGAGGGGTGGGAGTAGAGCAGGCACCAACTAAAGTGGCTGGCATCTGTGAATGCAAAAACCTGTAGGCCAGGAACTTCAGTGGTGACATCTGAATGGGACTGTGGCAGCTGTTTGTTGGCTAGTTCATCAGTCAAAGCTGCTGGAGTCTTAGGCAGAGCAAGCCCTGGGGACCACAATATATCATGTGCTGATGATATTGGTGGTCTCCGCTCTAGCTCCTGGTTCTTCCTTAAATGTCTTGGCTTTGCCAGCATCTGAATGTGGTGAAACCAAAATGAGTCCTTTATACAGTGACCCAGAAGGTTGGGGAAGTTGGTTGGTCATCCCATTCCCTCTTTCCTAGCAAGAGAAGCTCTTTTGAGCAAAAGGTTTTCATCTTGGAAGTGCAGGCCTGGGGGCGAGAAGGATGATGTAGGCAAATGAAGCTGTTCTTCCTTATCTTTCTGTGTGGTTATTCTCAGGTTTTCTATCCCAATGTGTTGCTGAAACTTCTTAAGTGGACACCTGAACTCTCCCAGAGCTCCTTTGGTTCATGGATAGCTATCTAATTACTGATTTTTGTGAGGATTAAAGCTGGGGTCTGCTCTTCCTCTGTACAGAGTGATTTGAAGATGCTAATACTGAAGAGAACCATGATGACAATTACCTCCACCCCACACAACTCATTTCCCCAGGCTAAGAATCTGACAGAAAGAGAAGCACATCCACATCCGGTTAAAAAATCATTTGCCTCAATTTCTATTTTTCTTGTATATACAATCTCCAGAATTCAAACAGAAATTATAAAACACAAGAAAAGCAAGAAAAAAAATGGTGATTTGCTAAATGATGAAAGAGTCAATAGAAATAAACCTAAACATGACCTGGGTAATGAAACTAACAAATATTGAAATGACTATGAATAATATATAAAAAGATTTAGTAGACAACCCTATAAAGTTGGTTCTGTCTCCGTTTGTTCCTATTTGAATCAACCATGTACTCCCTGCACCTTGCTCGCACAGTTAAATCTGAAGAAATGTATATGGGAATTTGCTATTTTTCTGCTTCTCAGTCATATTTGGAAGCTACTTCTAGCTAGGTAACCTTATACAGTCATGGGGCTTTTAATTTCATCTATATGCTATGACTTCCAAATACTAATCTATAGTCTTTGCTTTGCTCTTGTATTCTAGTCTTATATCTAATTGCTTACTTAGAACCTCCTCTTAATCTGAGATATCTCAAAATTATCTAGTGTAAAGTTGATTTTATTTTTCTCAAATAGTCCCTTAACCTGTCATTTCTCCCAAACATTTTTACCTCAGTAAGTGGCATTACTTTCTATCTAGCCATAAAACTCAAAACTATAGGACTTATTTCTAACCCTTGTCTTTATATCAAATCTTACTCCAGGCATCAGAATATCCAGTCGATTTCAACTCTAACCATATTGCAAACCCACTTCTGTCTGTTTTCATTATTACTTTCACTGGACAGGCACAGTAATGAAACGTGTCTCCTTGTTTCTATTGTGTCTCATTCATTTAGTCTCCAAACACCTGCAAGAGTGACTTATGAAATATATGAGTGAAAGCACATTGCTTTCCTGCCTAAAGTCCTCTCTTCACTCTCTCCCAAAATGAGAAAACATAATAGAAAAAATCCAAGTTCAGTATCCAGGCTGTAACAGCACCCATGATGCGGAGCACGCCCAGGGCTCCAACCTTACGTGTTTACTTGTTCCCTTTGGCATAGGGACACGTCTTCTCAAAACCACCAGGTCATTTCCCACTTAGCAGCAACTGAATAGCTCCTTACTTTGTCCACAAGTCTGTTTTCCCTGTTTTTCTTTGATTTGTTTTTGTTTGCTTATTTTTGAGGCTGATTCCTTCTCTGTTGGTTTAAGCTACTGAAAAGTGTTAAGCCACCACAGAAGTAAAACTGTTCTTTAATCACTGCCTATGTTACAGTACTAACTAAATCACTAATATTTTTCTTTTAACAATGGCACTTAACCCTACTTTAAATATACTTTTAAACTTATTCATCTAATTGTTTACTGTGTGCTACCCCCTTTGTAGGTAAAAGTTTGACAATACCAGGGTTTCATGGCACTTTCAAGCCTGTATCTCCAGGACTAAGGACAGTCCCTAATAACACAGTATTACTCAATAAGTGTTTGTTTAATCACTAAGTTTCAATTTGATGGGAATCATTTCATGAAGTTGTCCTTACATTGCTTTGTTTATTTCTTAAATATTTCTCCAAAGCATTTTTTTGTTTTTAAGAATAGTACAGACTTTCAAGTCTTCAGAAGATACTTTAGGGACAGTTTATTCTCCCAGCTTCATAAGAACATCCTTCAACATAAAAACTGCATATCACTGGGATAAGCAGAGTGACAAAAATTAAAATATGAGCCATTATTATTTTAGGAACTTTTTGTTAACCATTGTGAAGCATTTATTGACATCAGTAAAATCATTTTGTTGCTATTACCTGAACCCATATCAAAGTGACTTTGACTCAGTATATTTTTACCCGAACAGTTTCAAGTTGAATACTAAGATATGGACTAATATTACTGGCAAACATTAAATCATACTTATGGCAAGATTTTCTGCATAAACACTAGGAATTAACTTCATATATTTATAATATTAAATCAAATTAATTTCCCTTAATAAAATAGGTTCTTTAACTTAGGCAATTATTTCTGCTAAAGAAGACATAATTACCATATTATAATTATTACATTAGGACTCTTAATTTATTACTAGAACTCAAAAACCTGTTTAAATGTGTGTTAAGGAATT
Organism: Tonatia bakeri; assembly: GCA_004024845.1. NCBI lineage: Eukaryota > Metazoa > Chordata > Mammalia > Chiroptera > Phyllostomidae > Tonatia > Tonatia bakeri. The sequence goes on along the minus strand of PVIA01001687.1, from coordinate 212,574 downwards.
AATGGGTTTGGTTGGCTGATACCAAATACTTCAAATAAATCTACAAATATCCAAATTAACAAAAATAACATGTTTAGGCTATAGATTTAGTGTTGGAATGGGTCATGAACACTTCATATTCACATTCAGTTTTCCTTAAGAATATAAGGAAACACAAGGAATGATCCTGAAGAGAGATCTAATATCAGGGACCCCCCCTCCAGAAGATATATGTTAGTACTAACCTATTGTCAATGTTTAAATGTCACTAATATTGCTATCATGCCTCATACAATTTTTCTGTGTTATCTGATCCATTTAAAATCTTGAAAAGGTACAGGGAATAAGAAGCACAGTTAGTAGATGCAAAATAGACAGAGGGAGGTTAAGAATAGTATAGGAAATAGAGAAGCCAAAGAACTTACATGTATGACCCATGACATGAACTAAGGGGGTAGAATGCTGAAGGGAATGGGGATAAAAGGGAGAAAAAAGAGTGGGACAACTGTAATAGCATAATCAATAAAATATACTTAAAAATAAAATAAAATAAAATCTTGAAAAAAAATTCCATATATATAAAATATACTTAATCTAATGAGGAGACTATATCAACAATATAATTTTAGTTCAGAATTCACTGAGCATATAATTATCAATTTGAAATGTAACTAAATCTAAAATGTTATTTTCTTGTTGAAAAATAACTCAAAATGACAAAATGACCTGAGAGTGCCCTGTCATCTGCGTATAACTTCCAGCATCCTTATGCTGTCTGCTGAAATTATAAATATGAAACAATTGACAAGCATAAAATATATATATATATAAGAATAGTAATATGTTACAGTATCAATGGTTCCCTTCAAATATTGATTATTTTCTATTCTTTATACACTTTTAACATTCTCCATTATAATCTTTAATTCATTGCTATCCTATTTAATGTCAATACTGTTTTCTTAGCTATGAAGGTCATGCTTTTTCATAGTCTTTATTTAGCTTAAGAAATGAAGAGAAATTTTAATGTTATGAGCAATTACACCCTACCAGGAAAGGAAAATTTGTTGAAAAAAATCTCTTAAGAAGTAAATATGAATACATTATTAATATCCTTTTTTTTTGTCATAGTCCTTTCCCAGGGGCTTTAAAGCCTTAGAAAAATAAGAATACCTAATATGTTTTTCTATGATTCCTACATTTGTCCTCACCATTTTGTAAATATTTGAATCAGGAAAAAAACTGAATTTAAAGGGAAAGAAAAATATTTCCTGATAGCAATAATTTTTCATTGACTATTTCTATAAATAATTTCCCACCCTAGTATCATACAGTTTGCTATGTTATGAAATTGAGCCCTTTCTCTGTTTTACTAGAGAAATTACTCAGGTATGATCATAAGCAGAGCTTTTCCTCTCTTATACAATAAAATACTTTATTTAGTTATTAATGCATATGAATGTGCTTCTTTATTTTAGCAGAATATCCCAGTGAGGAAAACTTTATACTGAGAATAAATTTGCCTGTGTTTCAATAACAAAATTTGGAAGAGCTAGTAAGGCAAATGTTGGGAATCTTAGGAACCAGAAATTAGTGGAGAAGAGTTGAATTCATTTCCCATTTTAGGTTCAAGGGTCTTCAAAGTATGGGTTTTAAATATTATAACAATGTAATCTGATAAGAGATTCTAACATTTAACCACAGGAGAATTTTTACAATGTATAATACTGATAATTTTAATAGTTATTTCCAAAGTTTCTGTTTACTAAGTAAGCTCGACTCAGTTGTATGGATTTTAGGCTGACAAATTAGTTCTGTTTAAAAGTCCAGCAAGGCTTAAAGTGACATTAACATAACACTGCTAGCATACTAGTGAAATGATTGAGTTCATTTAACATAAATTATACCTGTCAAGTAAATTATAAACCTCGGGTATGAAACTAGTTTGTATGAAGATGTTTCGGTGCAGTCTAAACGGCAGTGCCTCAAACATACTCCTGTCTATAGGACTGAGGAGTGTGGATCAGGAACACTCCTGCTTTATCACGTTACAACAGTTTTATTTCTGGAGTTTAATTTCTTCCTTATGTTCTATTTGTTACACATAATTTTAACCTGCCGTTCACCCCCTTTCCTTCCTTAATGCATACAACAGAGTTCTAAACGTTCTTTGGAATGGAACCAAAAGTAATGCCCCTTTTTAGAGACCCTGATCATGCCTATTTTGTTTTGGTTTTCAAACCTACTAGTCCCTTTTCTCCCAGGCAGATTTATTTAAATTCTTACTCAGTCTCTATGCACATTTTAGATACTGGTATGTTCTCAATGCCATTTTACATTTATTATTGACCCACCTTTTGAGATTCCAGCTCAAAAATTTTTCTTTCACTAAGCAAAGGTGATCAAAGATTTTCTTTGGTGAAAAAATGAAATTATTGATTACTCATTTATCCCAATTATCACATACACTTATACAAAAATTAATCTTTCACTGAATTAATGTTTGTCATTTATTTGTATTATACAAATACACATTTGTGTTGCACTGGATTGCAGTTTAAATGTATAGTTACCCATTAAAATAAGATATATAAACATATAGAAGAGGATTTGTAAAATTGTGCAGAAAAGGTTTTATACTCTCTAAAAGAATTATATATTAATTTCTAAATATTTAAAAATAAGAATTTTCCAGTAAAAATTTTGTGTGTGTTTCCTTTAAAAATCAGAACCGCTGCCAACATTTTTATGCACTGAATATGTATATATGTGTATATATGTGTTCCTGTCCCTAATAATTAAAGCACATTTTAAATATATTACATCATTTCACTTCCCTTTTTTGTGATTGTTTACATTTGTAATCCTTGATTTAAGCAATGGTGGAGGCATTTTTGAATAGACTGGTTAGAAAAAGCGTTTTGTACAATATACTGAAGATTTCTCTATAAATAAATATCAGATGGGAAAAATGGAATAAGTTTTCAGCATTCTTTTCACCTGATTTATTTTTAACTGAACATTTCCCTAGTTCTCTATAGGAACTGAAATTAATCCTTTTATCACAAGGGCATTTAAAGTTTGCTTAATAGGAAATAACAATGCTCTGTAGCTTTTTCAAGTGTTCAAATGAATATAAATAATTACTGCTGCCATAATTTTATTTCATTATAAAATTTCCATTACAATATCAGAGTGTCCAATGTTTTTACAGTGTGAATGAAAGGGGTTTTTATTCTACCTAATTTCTCTAAGGGCGATCACCTCTCTTCAGCTCCAATGTAGCCCCAGGCTGCAGAATTAATGTGTGCCTCCGGCCTTCCCCATCAGAATTCTTAATCTTTTGGCCACCTTAACTACAGAAGCTGACCCAAATAACACTCCTTTTTATTATAAAATCTTTTATTACAAATCATAAGCATATAATTCTGTAATATAACAATATCATACTCAAGCTCACCATACGACATTTTAGGTGAAATGTTCAAATTAAAACTATAAATTATTACACCCATATTACTACCCTACCAATCACACTCTATCAGGCAGACTCTGTATTTTAGGTCCATTTGAACTGTGGCAAATGCTCCTTATACCATGTTTTTATACCAGATAAAACATTTTTATCTGGTACTGTTAAGAAGGGTATTTTCCTTGGGTTATTGGCTATAAGGCTGATGTTAGCTGAGAGGTTGTAGTCACCATTTTCTGGAAAATAAAACTGACACAGATGAAGGCAGAACATATTTCTGTGGTCCCTGTTCCATCTGAGCCTGATGCAACTAAAATCTTCTTATTCCATGTATATGGGTTAAATTGGTTTCTTAGATGTGCCATAGAAAATGACCGTAAACTGGAGGCTTAAAACAACCGAAATTTATTATATCATTGTTCTGGAGATTAAAGAGATCTGAAATCATGGTGTTAAAAGGGACTTTTCCTTCTAGGTGCTCAATGAGAAAATCCTTTTTATGCCTTTCTCCTGGCTTCTTGGGGCTGCTGGCAGTCCTTGGTATTCTTTGGCTTATGGATGTATCACATCAATGTCTGCCTCTGTCTACACATGGCATTCTTCCTGCATGTGTCTATCTGTCTGTTTTCTCTCATCTTATTATAAAAACACCAGTTATATTGAATTTAGAGCCCAACTTAATTGAGTATAACCTCATCCTAGCTAATGACATCTGCAAAGACTATTTCAAAATAAGGACAGATTCACGGGGTTCAGGTGAATGTGAATTATTTGGGGGGAGGGGTCTATTCAACACAGCACGTGAGCCATCACATTTCATTCCACTATTTTTTTATGTAGTTTATTTTGATTTTCTAAAATTTAAGACATAAAATCTATTAACATACATTTATAACTCATCTCTTGTTCTTAAAAAAATCTATATTGCCTATCTTTTCTTGTCTTTCTATATATTAAGCATAAACTTAATTTCACTTTTGATCATTCTTTGAAGTTTTCTGCTCATATATCCTAATGTTTCATTTTGTTATTAATCATGAAAACAGAGTTACCTAACTTACAGATTATAACATGAAATTATTATATTAATAAATTATTTTTGATTCAGCTGAATGTACAGAGTTAGGTGAACTTATCACAAATAAAAATCTTTCAGTGTTATACATTACTGCTCCTTACTCTTTAAGTAGATTTTCCATTCATGGTGAGAAATCATAATGTGAAACAAAAACTCAAAATGTTATTTTGTTGTTATTCCTATTAAATCACATGCCTATTGCACAGTTAAATAATTTCATTCTCTATTGGTGTCACTCTTAATTTATTTGTATTTATCTAAAATGCCTAAAATGAACTGATTACAAATGCTTGAAATATGTTTGAAGTGAATCTCATTTTTCCCAAGTGTTCTTAGATCTTAACTAGTTGATCCTGAGGCTATTTCCATTTTTACTTTGTATTTGAATTTTAAAAAGTCATGATTTTTAATTTGAAAGTTTATCTTAACTTTCAAAATTTCTCTTGACTCATGATAAACATGAGTAAAGGTAAAGAATTTTTAATAATCAACATAACTGAGTGTGGAGACCAGTGCTTCTACTTTCCTTTGCTTCCTCATATAATATATTAATAAAGCATTAGAAATAAAAGCTTCTACAGAGTCAAAATTACATGTTTTTAATAGAGCATTAATTGATTAATGATGGTGGGAGCTCTATTATTGATAAAATGCATTTTACTTAACATCTGTTATATAATAAAGTTTTAATCTTAAACATGCTTAGAAAAACCAAGTGTTCAGAAATTCTATTTGCATTTATTACTATAGAAGGTGTTCATTAGAAGAAAGAAAGTACCAGTCTTTTATTTATTCTCTTTTGTTTTCTTAAAAAGATTGGACATAAAACAGCTGTTATAGCATAAAATACAAGATATTTTTTTTAAGAAGTGAAAACATAGTATTGTGGGAAATTTCAAGTTGAATAATACATATTTTTATTAGAAAAAATGAAATATTTGATGAGTTTTGTAATGTATGGGATTATGAAAAGGAAATGACTTTTGGGGGGAAGGGAGGACAAACATTTATCTTTTGATAGAATGGTGTCAAGGACTGTGCACCTATATTAGACCAATAGCCATTGAACATGATTTAATCATTTCTAGCCATTAATTTAATTTTAATTTACTCTTACCATTTTCTCTTTTAGTAATTTACTCATGATGCTATCGTATTAGCACCATCTGACATTTCTGAGATAACATTTTGCCTGAGCTTTGCATAGTACATACAAACAGTGAATATCGATTCTTTAGCATTTAGGAACAGCTACCATTAAGTTTCTTAAGACAAATGAGAAAATCTCTCCCAAAAGGACTGAATGGAAGTACAATTAATGTACCTGACACCTACTCTAAAATAGTATTCTATTGGGTAACAAACAAATAGAAAATGGAGATTTATATTTTCTTAGGGAAAAATTTAATTCCTATGTACACTGAAAATCACAGCCAAAATTTTCTGCTTCTCTTTGAATTTATAAAAGTCTCTTTACCAATGCTAGAAGTTTTAATATTTTAATACTTTGGACAAACTTGAAAAATTTTCTAAGTAGAATATACTATTTCAGGCATTTTAAGTGGAGTAAAAATTTTTTCAAAGAAAATAAATGGCTATTTATCCTAATCATATATCATTGCTGATTAATTCATGCCTCAGGTTTGCTTCTAGCTGTATTTTGCTTTTGAGCAACAAACATTCTTTCAGGCATGTCTCGTTAATCATTTAATTAGTTTATAAAACACTTTCGTTTCCTGTCATAGTCAGTATGAGATTAAAGAGGATTTTAATTGATGCCAGGAGAATTTTTTAAAGTTAATTGAAAAAGAAGTAAGGGGAGTGAGATCAAGAAGGAAAATATTTCAGAAGAATCAAAAGAAATGGAGATAAAAAATAAATTAGGTGTTAATAAGACTAAGATTTCAGGACTTTGATTTTCTGAAGGTCTTCAGTTTTCATTACTGGTACTGAAAATAGCACATGTTGAGGAAATCTGAAGGTAATATTATATAAACTCAAAATTTTAGTTGTTGGTATTGCTAAGATAAAGAACAAATATTAAGCTTGAAATTTGAGAGGCATATTTGTAACATGAATTTAAATATTTTTGTTGCTGTGGCTTTCAAAATTATTGTTAAAATTAGGAAAACCTTTATAAACTATGACATTAAGTTAAGGCTCAGCATAGTGTATTGATTTTATGTCATAATTCATAGGATCTTTAAGTTTTAATTCAATGTGAAGCTCTTTCTAGTAGGGGAGTCTGGCAGTGCTAAATTTGTATGCAACTTTGGGAAAATTATTTAAAATTTCTAAGTCACAGTCTCACCATCTACAATATGGGGATACCTGTCCCACCTCACAGAGTTGTGGTAAACATTGTTAAAAGTGAAATAATGACATGACATCTGAGAAGCAAAATAAAATAGTACCTTGCAGATGTTATGCTGTAGTCTAACCTGATTATACTCTATAAAATTGATTATGTTCTATGAAACTGAAGCTCTCCCCCACCATTCTCCTCACCAGTCTTGTGAGTCAAAAGAAATCTGATACATAGAGAATTTTTAGTAAAAAAGAAACATAAGAGACCCAATATTTGATCAATTTTTCTCTTGAGTCAATATTAAATAAAGCAAGTAATACAATTGGGAGATGGAGAGGTTGAGCTAAGGGTACACAACTAACTTCTAGAAACTAGAAAGTGTTAGAAAGCAACCAGGGTTTGGACTCAAACACTGAGGAGCAACATCCTATGCTATGCACTGAATCACACCCCCCCATTCTTTATGTAAGTAAGGAATGTGGTGGTATGTGGTGTTTGGAGGTTGGCCTTGTGGGAGATAATTAAGTTTAAGTTAGGCACTGAGGATGGGGTCTTCATTATGGGATTAGTTCTCTTACACTACGAGAAAGAGATACCAGAGTTCACTCTCTCTCACTCTCTCTCTCTCTCCCTCTCAGACATAAAGCACAGTTCACCTGAACACACAGTGCAATGGTAGCTGTCTGCAAGTCAGGAGGAAGGCCCTCACCAGGAACCCAATCTGCTGACACCATGCTGGGGGTAAGGGCTTCAATATGTGAATTGGGGATGGGGGGTCACAATTTAACCTGACTGATTGTCAGGTCAGATTCATGGGATCCGAGATCTTACCCATTATTGACACTTTACAATTTTTTCTGGGTGTAAGCACCAGATAGGCTCACATGAAACAGAAAGTGATGTGAGGTATTCCAAGCAGGTTTCAGGGTCTTCATCCTCACAAAAAAATGTCTTATCCCAAATAGATACTATTTCTAATCAGGTACATGTACATAACTTCACTTCACCTACTGAAGAATGATTATTTTAAGAATATCCCCATTTTACTGGGACACATGTGACATTTTACAAGGAGTTAAGCCTAATAAACTATAAATTTTGGGCTTATATACTCTCCAAAATTCTTAATCAGAAATCCCATGTTAAGAGCCTCCCATAAAAAAGAACCCTCCTTCTAGAAAATAATTTAAGGCTAATAATCCTTGGGATAATTTCTGATATTGTCAGTGAGATTATGCTGAATTACTTTCCTTCCTTTTTTTCCATCTGAGAACATTGTTCTTGGAATGGCAGAAAACAATAGAATAAAACTAAAAAGACTGATTATTACCAAATTTTCTTTTCCAAAGATGAGCAGGAATTTCTTCTATAAGACATGTGAATTATTACTTATATCTCTTCATAGGCATGCCCATATACTGTAATTACTGTTTATCTTCTCTTATTCACAATTACTGAACATTTATATATGTTTAAAAGGTATTTCATTGTATAATCTTCAAGTCAAATTCACTTTTAGTAGTTTCCATAAGTATTACATAAATTCAAGACTATCTCAGCTTCCCAAAATAGTTTTTCATCATGACATCATAGTATATACAAATAAAGTTTTTCAATAAAATAGCTTGAAACTATTTACTATCAGGTTGCCACAAAAAATGATTAAAGTCCCATTTTCCCCACTATATGTATATTAGTATTACAGTAACATATTCCATAATTTTCTGAGCAAAGTAACCTTTTTTTCATATTAGAAATGACTAGAGTGGTGACTAAGAGGCAATTTTGCTCTCAATTCTGCATTCTATCTGGTTTGTAGATGTAACTAGCTTTCAGGTAACATTGTATGAATTTTAACAGATATTTTCTTCTACATATAATTATATAGCATTGACCATCTAGCTCCCATAGAAATATCACTCTCTTACTCCTTTCTTCATTCCTAAACTGTCGCACCTCAGGGACCAGGACATACCTTATGGAGAGGTTTAAATGAACCAGAAAGAGAAGAGGAAAATCATTCTTATCTGTGGCACTTGGGTCATTAGGGAAAAATGAAAGCCTCTTTAATGATGACCTTCCACAATTTAACCTTACCAAAGTGTTCCCATAGCTATATGTCTGAGTTCGCTTTGTAGGACCCCGCCCACAGAGCTTTGCAGACATCAGATCTCACTGTGATTAGAGTATCTAATGGTTCTTCTTGGTAGAAGCTAGGAGCTACTCCCAGAATTGCTGACCAGTACAACTAGAGTCATTATTAATCACTCCATTCAATTAGAATGGTATTGTCTCTCCATTCTGAAAGACAGCTCCTTCTGATGATACTGTTACTAAAAGGAAATACCTTTGTTAAAACAAACAAAAAATCTGAAGAAAAATAATTATAACTGTAACTATTTTTTATAATTTACTGGTATAGTTAATCTAAAAGTATACACATAATGTTTGTCCAGGCATATAATGTAAAAAATAGAGACATGTATTGAAGAAGATATAAGATACAAGAAACTTTGTACATAAGACAATGACGCCTCAGTCTGCTTCAAAAGAAGCACCTTGGGACTTCACACAGTTCTTCCAATTGTCATTAGCTGCCCCATCATATTTTCCTGAATCTCGCTTATGATCTGAAATCTCTTCCCTTTCAAACGTGATTTTAGTTTTGGGGAAAGCCAGAAGCTGCAGGGCACCAAATCTGGGCTGTAGGGGGACTGAGTCACCTGGGTGATTTGATGTTTCATCAAAAAACTCTGCACGAGACATGATGCACTAGTGGACATGTTGTTGTGATGAAGCTGCTAATCACCAGTTGCCCAGAGCTGCAGCTTTCTGAATCATCTGAATAGTTTCCACAGAGGAATCTTCAAGCTTAATGCAAAGTTGGACACAGATTCATCGCTCCACTTGGTCAGTCATTTGGAATGCAATGGCCATGCAGTACACGTGATCACTCAACCCCACTGACTGGTACAGTGAAGTCGTCATTGTTCATGTGTGCACATTCCAGTCACTCTCCCTGGCTGCCAGGTTACATCAATGTTACACAAACTATTCTCATTATATTAACAATGGCTGGAGTTTTCTCAGACAGACCTGGTACATTTTATGTGTATAAGCTATCAAAAACTATTGAAATTATGTCAAAAAGATTCAAAAGGCAAATTAGAAGAGGTTCTCATTAAACACAATGTCACAATTTTAGCACTCTACACAAATATTTTGAAGGTAAAACATATAAAATAGATAAAAAGTCTTCAGATAATAAAGATATTTTAAAATAGTGACCTTTGGAAGATGTTAGGGGATAAATTTATTACTCTAAAATTTTGTAAATAAAGTGAAAAATAAAGTACATAACCTATGAGTCTTGTTACATCTAAGAATAATGTACTTGGTGAGATTAATTTTTTCCTAATAAAATTTGATTTTCTACTAAATACCTATAAAACAATAATTAGGCTTTGTAAGCTCCTAATAAAATAATAAATACAAGTAATAATTCTTAATGGCTTTTAAAATTACAACAGGATGTTCTGTGCCCCCACATGCACACAACCATTTATAAATGTCCTTGATGAATTATTGATCTTATACCAGATCAAGCCTCTATACGTAAAAGCCATTTTACAGGAAATAAAGTATAAAAGGATTATAAGCAGCACATCACTAGGCCAGAAAATGTGATTTTAGAAACATTTACTTACATATACATATGAACATATGCACACATATGCATACATATGTATTTGCATGTATTTGTGTGTTGTGTAGTCATGACACATAACCATTTTCTTTTATTTTTAATTGAAATTCAAATACTCTATCTAACCTGCATTTTGAATGGGATATTTTTATTATAAGGGTAATTTGTAAAGTTACAACAAAGAAGCTGTAAAGGGTGGATTTTTTAATTTCTGTTAACAATTTTACTTACCCTTCCTCAGTGAGAATTATGTATTTCCCTAACTACTGCCATGTGACTTTCCCCCTCCAGTGGGAAGAAAGTAAGTACTTGCCTCACTAAATAAATAAATTAAAATATTAAATTATTTAAATTTAATAATTTAAAACAAATTATTAAAAAAGTTTTATTTAATAATTTGGTCAACTGAATTTGAGTTGAGTTTATGAACACCTTCCCCCTCTGCTTTGCTGTCTTGTGTAATGATTTGGTGACAGGAGTTACTGGTGTCCCTCACCCCCTACCCCTGTACTACATATGAGTTTCAAGTTTCATTATTACAATAAAAGCGATTTACGATAGGTTTTCTCACAAACACAACAACAAAATAGGAGAAGTGCTAATTGGCATCTTAAATTTCTACTAGGTCCCTTGCTCTTCATTTCTGCCATAGGGATGGACATGCCCCATATAGAGAGCTACCCTTTCCCTTATTTCCTGAATAAGAAGACCCAGAACTGCCACCTGGCACATATAACTGTCTGTGGATGCTACTGGGACATTGGGGTCACTTGTTACTGTAGTGTATTGATTAATACACCATGCTTATGGTAACTGTCAAAGGATATAGATAAAAGCTCACATTTCCTGGGAACTAAAAGTTTTCTGGAGTTATTCTAATACATAACTTGCACTGATTTGGTTATAGCATGCTTAACTTTCTATTATTGCTGTAACAAATAAGCATACACTGGTGATGTTCTTTAGATCAGAAGTGCAAAGGTGATTTCTCTCAGCTAACATCAAGGCATCAAGAGATTGCATTCATCCCTGAAGTTCTGAGGAAAAACCTCATTCCCTTCACGTTACATCTTCTAAAGGCCACCTGCTTTCCTTGGCTTCTGGTCTCCTTCCCTTATCTTCAAAGATATCAAGCTACTTAGTTCTCTTGCTGTCATTTCTCTGGTGCGCTACCTCCTTCTTATACTTTTAAGGGTTCTTATGATTACATTGTGCCCTGTAAGCCAACCTAGGATAATCTCCTTATTTAAATGACTTTAATTTAATCATACCCATAGTTTTTTTTGGTCATGTAAGGTAACATCTTCACAGAGTCCAGGAATGACGTTGTGGACATATTTAAAGAAGATTATTCTGTCTATCATAATATTTACTCCCTGTATTTTATTAGTAAAAAATGATTATCAATATTTAGATCCAAATTATTCAGAGGGTCAGTAAAGTAGGTGAATTAAAACATCTTGAAATTTGCTCTTCTCAGCAAAACTGCCTGCTTCTTTGTCAAACTTCTAAAAGACTCAATAAGATAATCTATTTTATTCTCTATTTGGCAGACTGACTTTCACTCATCATTGCTTAATTTTGAATTTTAAACAATTTTTAATCATAAGTTTGCTTTAACCATCCCAATCCAAATGTAGAAGTTTTTGTGAGTTATGCAATTCCGTTCTTCTTAAAAGTCAATTTTTTTGTGAGTCTACAATAACAAATATTAACATTTGACTAAGCAATAAATTGCATTTTATATAACATTATATTGCATATATATATTTCTAAACATCCACTACTTTCTGCTAGTGATGGTTTTTGTGTTGCTTCTCCATGTTGATAAGAATAACTGCCCATTCGTTTTTCTTGCAGCTTATTCAGCCAGTGTCCTTGGCACTGAAGGCTTATCAATCAGCAGAGGAAAATGAATAAAAGTTTTATACACTTGTAGATGTTACTATTATAGCATGTTCTATAAAAGGCAAACTACCAGTAAAGTCAGTATGATGTATTATGTGCAAATCTATTTATTGCAACATGCATTTTGCATTTTAGATTGAGACAGGCTGTTGCTAATGCCAGTGGCACTGGCTTGAAGACTCTGGATGAACTCAGAAGAAAAACTATGTGGGTAAACATTATTGCAACTTCTTGCTTACAGAGACATTGAGTTATTTTTAAGCAATATGTTATATATAGGGTACTATATAATTTATTATTTAAGTAATATAATTAATTTTACTTTTATTTTTAATTTATTTTTCAGTTTTTTTGAGAAATAATTGACATACATCACCATGATGGATGGATGAAGATGTTGAACTGTATATGGAGTATTACTGAGCCATAAAAAATGAGAATATACCACTCTGTGACAACATGAATTGACCTTGAAGGCATTACTCTAGGTGAAATACGCCAGACAGAGAAAGATAGATACTGTGTAATTTCACTAATATGGAATATCTAGTTAAAACTGCTATATGACATATGAAACTGCTATCTTCTTGAGTAGATCCTAAGAATTCTTATCACAAGAAAATTGTTTTTCTTTTTTTTTAAGATATTATTTATTTATTTTTTTAAGAGAAGGAAAAAGAGGGAGATGAACATCATTGTGAGAGAGAAACACTGCTCTGTTGCTTCTCCAACCAGGGACCTGGTCTACAATCCAGGTGTGCACCCTGACCGGGAATGGAACCAGCTACCTTTTGGTTAGCAAGCCAGTACCCAACCTACTGAGGCACATCAGCCAAGACTATTTTCCTTTGTTGTTGTTGTTGTCATTGGTGTTGTATCTATATGAGATGATGAATGTTAACTAAACATATTTTGATAATCATTCTCAATAAATGTAAATCAAACCATTATTTTGTACAACTTAAAAGTAGTATTATGAATAATTTGAAATTATGTAATGTCTCTAAAATGCATAGAAAAGTGTCTAGGATAAGCGTTCAAGAAATATTTACTGTTAGTTTTAGGTAACACAAAAATTTGAAAAAATACAAAAACATCTTTATAATAATAGTGAAGTATCTATCTCCACTATCCTTTGATATTTTTAATTCATAGCTTATTGCATTTAATTCCAGTGATTTTTTTTGAAAATCATAAAATGAACTATGAATTTTGAACAAATATTTGATATGAAAATTTTTGACTTTATGTATGGGTAACCTTCCCATGTAATTAAGTAATCTTCGAACTTCAAATCTTCAAACTTCATTTATTGTGATTATTATAGTTCTCATCATCAACAAAAGTTTCTGAAGTTGAAAATATCTCCAAACTTCAAGTCATTTTCTAAGTGAAAAAATTGTTTAATCCTTTGTATACTATTTCTTGGGAGGAAAAATATTGGTATGACCAAATGTTATTGAATCGACTCTACTATAATATTACATTGGGAAAATAAACACTAGTTATAAACCATTACAATTACAGAAATACAGTGTTTAATTCTGAAAGTTATAGTCATCAGCAAGGAATGAAAAATTATTAAATTCAGTGGCATTTTCTTTATTGAATTCATGCCATCTTAGAAAAATCAATTTGCAAAGAATAACTGGATGTGATGAAGTAAGACTATGCCATAATGAAAATAATTGTTCTGTAGGAAAATTATATAATCAGCATCAGAAAAATTTTACTTCTAAAAAAATCAGAAAACTACATTCAGTATTAATTCACATTACTATTTATTATAATATAGTGATTATTTAAATATCTTTGCAAACCTGACATATAGAGAAAACAAGGATGTGTCTTCCTAGCAGTCAAAAGTACAACTTCATGATTTTCCTCCTAGAAATAGTAAAATCAGAATCAGCACAAAGTCTGGTTAGAAGTTATTATGAAATGATGTTATTATGGTGTCATTATGAAATGATACTATAAAGTGAAATAGTCAGTGGGTTCTAATGGGGCAAGTCTAGGCTATAAATAATATCACATTTAAAGAAAATATGTCTCCATAAAAATAGTTTGAATCACATTGAAAGGATCTTAATTGTTCACCTAAGCACCTTCCAACAGAAAGAATTCTGATGCCTACAGACTTTTAGATTCAGAATCCTGAATAAATGTTTACCTTTTATGAAGATTGTATTTATAGATTTTGTAATACTTTATTACTTAGTTTTGAGACATGAAACTCACATTTTCTTCAGTAAAATGTAATTTCTGAGAGTGCAAGACTTTTGCCTTGTTTTGATAATGGTTGTATTCCCAGTGTCCAGTTCATACCTGACCTAGACTAAGCTCTTAGTAGATATGTGTGACTGTTCCATGCATATATCAAGGGTGTTCTTTTTTAAATAAGGAGATAATACTCTGATCTCCTTTCATTAATATTTTAATTTCATTGATAATAATATTCCCCAATACTCAAGTCAGCTGAGAAAGGTTACAAGAAAATGTGTCATTAAAAAGTGTGCCAGGCTAATGGTAAATAGCTAAATAGACATTTTTTCAAACTTTTAGGACTAATAGTTAAAATGATCCCTAAATGATCCCAAAACTATACAAAAAAATGAAAGCTTCTGAGGTCCAGCCTTATCATAATTAAATAAATGAAAACTACTATAATGTGTAATATTTCTCAACTATTAATTTGGCCAATATTTAGAATATTGATACTAGCCAGAATCAATATTTGGTAAGGATGTGAGAAAACTGTCCTTTTTCACTGTTGGTATGAATGGGCATCGGTATAGCTTCTTGACTGTCAGTTTGGCAATAACTCTCTCTGTGAGTTCTTGACCCAGAAATTTAACATTATAGAATTTATTCTACAAGGTGTATCTACAAGTTTGTAATAATATGTATGTATGTATGTCAGTATATACTAAGTATTTATATACTAAGATATTGATTGCAGCATATCAGTTACATTAAAATTTATAACAAACCCAATAATGAACTTAAGTATACTGGTTACATATATACAACAAAATATTAAACATTTGGACAAAATGGTGTAATGGTGTGGGAAACATGAATGTAATTACCTGGACTGTAAAAATAGCAAGTTTTAGAAAAATATATCCAATATAATTCTTTTGGGGAAAACATATACCAATATATGTGTATGCATCACATACATGTACAAATATATACATATAAATAAATGTTTTTATTTTTATATTTATATGTTATACATATATTTGTATATATGGATGTATGTGTGAGATGTACATGCATATATATACATATATGTATGCATAGACATATATAATCTTAGGGTGCTTATTTACATAAGTACTCAGAATACCATCACCTCTGAAAAATTAATATGGAAAGATATTTATTTTTTCAAAAGTGATAAATGAAATAATTTAAAATTTAAGGAGTGATTTGAATATGAAGTGAGTTTAGCAAAAACAGAACAAAGAAAGACAACATCAATTTACCAAACCCATGACTATTTTATGATATGATTTACCAGGATAGAAAGAGATTGAAAATATATGTAAAATAAGTGACTTGTACTTTTGTATTTATGTTTCCATTTGCATTTCCACAAAATCAATGGTAATAGTTTTACCAAAGAATGGAGGGAAACATCTTTGTTGTCCATCTTCTTTTAATTTTTTTTTTATTTTAAGCTTACAACCTGAAGCTTACAGAATAGAAGTCTATTCTGAACCACTTGAGAGTAACTTGCTGATATGATGTTTCATCTCTCTGAGTCACTTCAGCATATATTTCTTTTTTTATTTTCTTTTTTTAATATATTTTATTGATTATGCTATTACAGTTGTCCCATTTCCCCCTTCACTCTCCACCCTCTCCCACCCACATTCCCCCCCTTTAGTTCATGTGTCATAAGTTCTTTAGCTTATACATTTCCCATACTATTCTTGCCCTCCCCCTATTTTCTACCTACCATCTATGCTACTTATTCTATGTACATTTACCCCCTCTCTCTCCACCCCACTCCCCTGTTGATAACCCTCCATGTGATCTCCATTTCTGTGGTTCTGTTCCTGTTCTTGTTGTTTGCTTAGTTTCTTTTGGTTTTGTTTTAGGTGTGATTGTTAATAATTGTGAGTTTGCTGTCATTTTACTATACATGTTTTTTTTTTTAATCTTCTTAGATAAGTCCCTTTAACATTTCATAAATAAGGGCTTGGTGATGATGAACTCCTTTAATTTGACCTTATCTGAGAAGCACTTGATCTGCCCTTCCATTCTAAATGAAAGCTTTGCTGGATAGAGCAATCTTGGATGTAGGTCCTTGTCTTTCATGACTTGGAATACTTCTTTCCAGCCCCTTCTTGCCTGTAAAGTCTCTTTTGAGAAATCAACTGACAGTCTGATGGGAACTCCTTTGTAGGTTACTATCCCCTTATCTCTTGCTGCTTCTAGGATTCTCTCCTTCATTTTTACCTTGGCTAATGTAATTATGATGTGCCTTGGTGTGTTCCTTCTTGGGTCCAATTTCTTTGGGACTCTCTGAGCTTCCTGGACTTCCTGGAAGTCTATTTCCTTTGCCAGAATGGGGAAGTTCTCCTTCATTATGTTTCCAAATAATTTTTCAATTTGTTGCTCTTCCTCTTCCCCTTCTGGTACCCCTATAATTCAGATGTTGGAATGTTTAAAGATGTCCTGGAGGTTCCTAAGCTTCTTCTCATTTTTTTGTATTCTTATTTCTCCATTCTTTCCTGTTTGGTTGTTTCTTTCTTCCTCTGGTCCACTCTATTGTTTTGAGTCCCAGTTTCTTTCCCATCACTATTGATTCCCTGTGCATTTTCCTTCATTTCTCTTATTGTAGTCTGCATTTGTTTATCTAATTTGTGACCAAAATCAACCAATTCTGTGAGCTTCCTGATCACCAGTGTTTTGAACTGTGCATCTGATAGGTTGGCTATTTCTCGGTCACTTAAAAGGATGTGTTCTGGGGCTTTGATCTGTTTTGTTTGAGCCATCTCTCTCTTTCTTTTTTTTTTTTGTTCTGGTCGCTCCTGTTACAGTAGGGGGTGGAGCCTTAGGTATTCACCATGGCGGGGCACCCCAGTCGCTGGGTTGTGACATTGTATGTGGGGGCGGGGTCAAGAGGGAACAATGGTGATTGCTCTGTTCTCCGTGGGACCTCAGTCCCTTCTGCTGCTTCCCCCAAGCAAACTGGGCCCCTCTGGTGCCAATTCCCATGTGAGTGGGCTTGTGCACACTGTGGGACCCTCCAAGGACCTCTCCTGTGAGGCTGGGTGTCTCTCCCTGCGCCTCAACTTCCATAGGCATCTGCAATCAGTGTCCTAAGGCTGTATTTCCCAGCACTGGGATCCTGAGTTGTGTGTACTGCCTTGCTTCATAATCGCTGCCTCAATGGGTCTGCCGGGTGCCACCCCTCTGCTGGGGCCTGCCAGCTGCCGCAAGCATACTCAGGGTTCACCCACTTTGGTATTGCATGCCCCAGATGCCTTATGCACCCTCGGATGCCTTATGCGCCCGGTCCCAACTCTGCTCTCTGTGCTCCCTGCGACCTGCGCCCAGCTGCCCGACTCCGCCCCTCCTACTGGTCTGGATGAACAGGTCTATTTCAACTTCTTGGTTGTCCGACTTCCATTTAAATCAATTTTCTGTCAGTTCTGGATGTTATTCTGTTTCTAAATTGTTGTTGTTCCTATCTTGGTTGTGCATGGAGGTACAGTGTGTCCACCTATGCCTTCATCTTGGCCGGAAGTCCAGCATATATTTCTTGTGAACAAGGACATTTTTCTATAACTAAAATACATTGTCAAAATCATTTAATTGTTATAAAACCATCTGGTCCAAGGAATTCGTGTCTCAGCAATGCCTTTTAGAGCAAAGGTTCCCAGCTGAGGATTGCCATGTGCATTGTTGCCTTTTTCTCAAGTATTATTTCATCTGGGTTAGTTCCTCAGGCATTTCTTAATTTTTATAACCTTGATATTTTGAAGATTACAAGCTAGTTATTTTGTAAAATGTCTCTTAAGTCATATTTGCCTGCTTTTCATCATGATTAGATTAAAATTGTGATCCTTAAGCAGAAATGTCAGAGGAATGTCATTCCATGTGTTGCTGTACCCTCATTGCATCTTATGCATTGGCTCAATATTTTAATTTGCCTTGTTACTGATGAAGTTCACCTTGCTCACTTCATTAAAGTACTTACTGTCTACCAGATTTCTCCACTATAAAGTTACACCTCCTCATCACAATTAATAAGCATTTTTTCTGGGACATATATCATAATTATGTAATTCCTATACTTCATTAAAAGTTCAATTTATTCAACTATTTATTTATATATATGTGGTTTGGATTTCCTGTTTTATGTAATGGGTTATTTTTTATTGCCATCATTTATTTTGATGTGCCAATTGCATACTAACCTTATTAAGTAGGTATTTTTATTATCACATTTATCAGATGGAAAAACTGAAGTGTTGAGGATAAATTATTTTTCTAAGCTCACTAATCTTGTAAGTGATGGAGCATGGAATTAAACCAGAGTTATAGTTTCTTACTTGAAATTATTAATCTTTATTTTTCATGTTCTGACACCCAATTCAGTTCTCATCAAAAATGCTATCCATTCCCTTTCTTTATTGTATACCTCAAACATAAAAAAATGTACATTATATAATTCCTTTATATGTACTTTGTTGTGGCTGTTTTAAACTTTCATATTGTATACCTCCGGCTCCATAATTTCTACCATTAACTCATTCTTGTTCTTGAAGTTCTAGGGCAAGAATCACTATTTCATTTTGAAAACTATGACGACTTGCCTACCACCAGAACTGTAAGTTATACTTCCTATATATTCAAGTATAAAATATTCAAATAAAGTTCAGTACTTTAAGTACATTTATTATTAATTATTTTTTAAATTGACTTTTTATATCCTTTTTAAACCTACAATATGATCCTTATCATTTTGGAGTAACTGCTAATTCACTTTAACTTCTATGCTATTCTAACAACAGTGCTTTAGAAAGAGCAGATGGTTATTTATTGTATACTAGATTAAAAAGATGAGTGGGTCTGTGTAATCAAAACAATATGGTACCAGCATAAGAACAGACACATAGACCAATGGAACAGAATAGAGAACCCAGAAATAAACCCAAGTCTCTGTGGTCAATTAATATTCAGCAGAGGTGGTAGAAGCATAACATGGAGTAAAAATAGCCTCTTCAACAAATGGTGATGGGAAATCTGGACAGTTACATGCCAAAAAATGAAACTTGGTCACCAATTTATACCATACACAAAAATAAATTCAAAGTAGATAAAAGACTTAAATGTAAGTCATGACACCATAAAAGTCCTAGAGGAGAACATAGGCAGGACAATCTCAGATATTTCATGCAGCAATATTTTCACCGATATATCCTCTAGAGCAAGGGACATAAAGGAAAGAATAAATAAATGGGACCTCATCAAAATAAAAAGCTTCTGCACAGTTAAAGAAAACAGCAGTAAAATGGGACCAACCATGTGGGAAAGTATATTTGCTGATGATACCTGGGACAAAGGTTTGATTTCCAAAATATGTAAAGAACTCACATGACTCTACTCCAGGAAGACCAACAACCCAATTAAAAAATGGGCAAAGGATTTGAAGAGATACTTCTCCAAGGAGGACATATAGAGGGCTCATGGACATATGGAAGGATGCTCAACATCACTAGCCATCAGTGAAATGCAAATTAAAACCACAATGAGATACCACTTCACACCAGTCAGAATGGCCATCACAAACAAGTTAAAAAACAACAAGTGCTGGTGAGGCTGTGGAGAAAAGGGAACCCTAGTTCACTGTTGGTGGGAATGTAGACTGGTGCAGCCACTGTGGAAAACAGTATGGAATTTCCTCAGAAAACTAAATATGGAACTAAACTGCCTTTTGACCCAGCAATTCCACTGCTGGCATTATACCCTAAGAATCCTGAAACACCAATCCAAAAGAACCCATGCACCCCAATGTTCATAGCAGCACAATTTACAATAGTCAAGTGCTGGAAGCAACCTAAGTGCCTATTGGTAAATGAATGCATCAAAAAACTATGGTACATTTACACAGTGGAATTCTATGCAGCAAAAAGAAAGGAAGAGCTCCTACCCTTTGTGACAATGTGGAAGGAACTGGAAAGCATTATGCTAAGGGAAATAAGCCAGGCAACGAGGGACAAATACCATATGATCTAACCTTTAAGTGGAACCTAATCAACGAAAAAAACAAGCAAGCAAAAATATAACCAGAGACATTGAAATAAAGAAAGAACTGACAGAGGGGAGAGGGGAGCGGGATAATGGGGGATAATAGTGGAAGGGCCATTTAAGAATATGTATAAAGGACCCATGGATAAAGTCAAAGGGGGTAGGTTCGAGGGTGGGAGGTAGGGGTGGGTGGGTTGGGGGACCATAGTGAGGTGAAAATGGAGACAACTGTATTTGAACAACAATAAAAAAATAAAAATATTTTTAAAAAATGAGTGGGTTTAATTTTTGAAGTACATAATCTCTCAATTTATACAATAAAATTATCAGTTTGTATGAATTTATATTAGCAATTAGGAGAAAATGTTTATTCCAAAGTAAGCATTATTGATACATTTTAAATTATGTGTTGCTTATTTTCTTAGCATTTTTTGATACACATATTTTATGTTTCTATATTAAAAAATAAAAAACATAGTTTCTCTCTTTGGACTAGTATTTGAAAGAGGGAAAGTACACCTGTGGGTAATTCAGTTTTTGTGCACTGCTGAATACAAAATCATCTCTGGTGTGTATTGTAATGCAAAGTTGAGCAATTTATCCACACAATAATGACATCATGATGCAGTAAACCCGTGTCACTCCTAAACAATTAACTTGCCCTTTGCATGTGAATACAGCCTGAGATTTCTGAAGAGAGTATCAGCTTGCAATCAGTAAAGTATACCCCAACATAAAAATGGGTCAAATTGATAATCTATGTGGATGGTCAGACTGCTTCAAACACTTTCTCAAGTGACTCTGATACTTTTGTAATCAAGAAAGGAAAACCTTCTTTTTATCATATATCTGAAAGAAATTATTTTTCACAACCTAGATTACAAGTCATTTTAATAAGTACTGTAGTAACAGCAGGGTGTCTGTTCCCATGGAATCTCTCAAATATGTGTAGAAACATGACAATGTTGTTGATAGTAATTTATTACACAGTAATTTGTATTCTATAGACTAACCATAAATAGAAGTTAATATAAATACTTCAGATTTCACTCTTGATATGTCACTGGATTTTCAATTTGAATACCACCTTTACTCTTGCTTTCCAATTATATTGTTTTGTTTTTGAATTTACCTTTTCTCTTCTGAAGTAATAAATGCTCTTCACTGAGGCTTTGCCTCAATATGGCAATAATATATTAATGAAAATGAGACTTTATAGGAATAATTGGATATCATGTAGGTACTTTATTTATACTACTTACATATAGACAAGGTTTTAAAATTTTTACCATTAATTTTAGGATTGAGAATCATTTTTATATTCTAACATAAACAAAGTTTAGCTGATGTGGCTAGTAGACCTATACAGCCTACTCAGGTATAGATGACTTAAGAGTAAGAAATACGATTTATAAAAATCTCTTATGTCAGAGTATATATGTGTTTAATTGAAGAAAGACATTTGAGATTCACTGGATTAGTAGTTATCAAATTTGGACTAGTGATAATATGGAATAACTCATTAACTTGTTAAAATGCAAGTTCATGGGCTATATCCAAAAGACTGAATTAGAATCTCAGGGTATGGGGCTTGGAAATTGTAATAATCTTTCTATGTGATTCTGTTGAAACTTAAAGTTTGAGAACCAGCAGCAAAAATCTGTCTGTCTATATGTCTATCTATCTCATATAAAGATTAGATAAATACCTAAAATGTACATGAATATTTTAATATATAAATAAATATGTATCCATATATATCTTCAATGCTATATGTAAATATAAACCTCCATAAAGCTCTAATTGCTGGGCCTTTTGTGTGCTGCACATCACATAAGCATGTCTGACATCTCTTGGGAAGATGTGAGATTATTGTCAGTGATAGCAACAAGGCAATTAGGGGAAATATTGTATACTTCCATATGCTTCTCATGAACAAGAGTCTAAAACTACCTGGGGAGAGAATGTTAGTGATAGGGTGTGAAAAATCAGGATCTCACAGTGTTGAAGACAAGAGTAAAAAGATTGCATACAAGGGTGACCCTGTGTTACTAACTTAGTCTCCCATAATTATTCCCATAATTATTCTCAGGATTCACAAACAAACATAGTCAGTTGATTTTAAGAAAAGCTTCTAAAACATTCACTGATACTTTTAAATATTTCATACTTCTATTTAGAAATATTGAAAGCACTCATTAAAGGTTTATTTTTGATATCTTCATTTTTGGAGCAGTTTTGGGTTCACAGCAAAATGGGGGGGAAGTTATAGAGATTTCCTGTACAGCCCTGTCCCACACGTGCAGACCCACCAGAATGGGCACAGTTATTATAACTAATGCACCGGCACTGACACACTTTGACTCCAAGTCTGTGGATTGCCTTCGGGTTCATTCTTGGTGTTGTGCAATCCATGGGTTTAGACAAATGTATGAGGCATCCATCATTTTAGTATCAGAGAGTATTTTCACTGCCTCCCCGAAATCATCTGTTCTGTCTACTCATCCTTCCCTGTTCCTTAGCCCTTGTCATCCACTCGTCTTTTTCTGCCTCCATGGTTTTTGCTTTCCCAGAATGGCTTATAGTGTGTAGACTTTTCAGATTGGCTTTCTTCTCTTAGTAACATGCATTTAAGGTTCCTCCATATTTTTTATGACTTAAAAGTCCATTTCTTTTTAGTGCTGAATAATATTCCACTGTCTAGATGTATCACCAAAAACCTTTTTAAAACATCCTATTTTGAAATAATTTATTTATAGTATTTACAGGGAGATAGAAAAACGATGCCAAGTGTTTCCATTTAAACTTTGTTCATTCCCATAAGGTTAACTTCTTATTTTTCCAGTTTGGGTAAATGTAACCTTGGTACAATAATCAAAACTAAGGAATTAACATTGGCATAATACAGTGAACACAGAATGTGATGTCACCAGCTTCCATACTGTCTTTCTTCTGATCAGAATCCAATCCATGAAAGCACATCACACTGGGTTATCACGTCTTCTCGGTCTTCTCCAACCTGTGACATATTTTTGGCCTTTCCCTAACTTTCATGACCTTGACATATTTGGAGATAATGAACAGGTATTTTATAAAATATGCCACAATTGTTTTCATGTGATGTTTGCTTATGGACAAAGTTGGAGTATGAAATTGAAAAGAGAGCATCACAGAGGTTAAATGCCCATCTTATTGCATCACATCCGAGACATATGACAACAACGTATTTTAATACTGGCTTCTGCTAACTTGATCATTGGGTTAAGGTGGTGTCTGGTAATTTACTTCCCATTATTACTTTTCCCTTTCATGTTCTTTTTTTTAGAAATGAGTCACCAAGTTCAGCCTACATTGAAGGAAAGGGGAGTTAAGTTCTACATCTTGGTGGAAGAAATATCAAAGAATTTCTGAACATATGTTAAATGAACCACAGTAATTAATAAATGTTTTGGGGAAGAATCTTTGAGGCTATGCAAATATATTTATTCTTAAAGTTTTGTCTACTAACTTAGACATCAGTGAATTCCATCTACTGCAATTATTACTATAGTGCTCTAATGGTGATTTTTTTTAATTACTTTTATATTTAATAATTGGGATTCTTTGGTAATTTAGATTTCTGTTCTTCCCTCTATTCATTCTATCATTTTAATATCAGAATGGACTCACTGATATTTTAAATCATTCTTTTGGTTATAATACAACTGTAATTTATTTTGTTGCTCCAATTTTTCCAGCATTAGTTATTGGGAGATCTATCAGATATAGCTCCTCTTTTACTTTTTAGTATTTCCTTATTTCTTCAGCTACAACATGTCCAGTTCTACCTTGTATTTTTGCTGCCCCAGGCCTAGGATTAACCATTTCTTCAAGGAGCCAGGGTTCCTTCCAATGAAGAATGGTATTCAAAGACCAAATCTGAGTGGTATATATGCTTACTGCAACAGGAGTGTACTGTTCTCAGAATATTCATAACAATGTAGATATTTATACTAACCCATATAGGCATGTATCTATATTTCTATTCTTGAAAAATAAATAGGAGTTCATACTGATATCTTTTCTCCTTCCTCTCATGCTTACTTATAACTTCTGTCTCTGGCAGTGAGAAAACTGGCTTCCATTATTGATAATTTATTTACTTCTATCCTAATGTGTGTTTAAAGTGTTTGCAGAATTGGCAAACACACTCTCGTATGAAATGGATTTACCAGCTAGATTACAATCTTTATACAATTGTTCCTTTGCTTTGAACTTTACAATAGCTAATCAAAACACTGTTTTCTAGTTACTTAGTTTCATTTATTTTCCTTTCATGCCTTTAAGTATACATGGGTGGGCAAAAGTAGATTTATGGTTGTATGTGAAACAGTTTATTCTTGTATTACTATTTATTAATTATTGTATTATTTTCCATATGAACTGTCATCCTACTCTTGCCCACTCTGTAGAATAGTAATCATAACATAGTTAAGCTGGTTTGTCAAGAACTGAATTTCACCCTGGGTTTTCATAATATCCTGGTTGATAGTTTTATTGTTGTTGCTATTTGTTTTAAAGTTCACTCTTTGAGACCTGTAGTTCTATGATTTTTGGCAGACACACATGCCATTTGTACATCTCTGCATCTCCACCTCTACACCTAAAAACCAGCTCCATTGCCCTAAATAGCCCTTTGGGCAACTCTTCACTCACACACTTTCCCTTCACCCAGCCCCTGGCAACCAGTACATTTTGTGTTTTCCACAATCACACATAGGTGGAATCATACAATATGCAGCCTTTTCGATCTTAGAATATACTTTTAATATTCAATTAGATTGATGCCTGAAATAAAAATTTATTTCTTTCTGTTCCTGTGTAATATTATGTTATAAGGATAGATGTTGAAAGACAGTTTCTGGCAATTTTGAATAAATTTATAAACTTCAATATACAGGCTTTTGTTTGAACATAATCATTCAGTTTGCTTGGGTAAATATCCAGAGGTGAGATAATTGTCTCAAACAGTAGGTGGCTTTTTAACATTGTATGGGACTGCAAAACTGTTTTTCAACATGACCATAGCATCCTAACCACCAGCGATTACAATTTCCAGTTTGTCCTGCATCCTCTGTGAATGTATGAATACTCCTTGACATTTTCCCCTCTCTTTGCATTGTTTTTACTTACTTATTTTTATTTTAGACATTCTAGTAGGTGTGCTGTAGTTATTTTATTTGTGCTTTCAATTTTCAGTTGCCTAATGATTAATGATGTTGGATATATTCTCATATGGTTATTTGATAACATAACTTTTTTTTAATTCTGTTCAGATCTTTGACCATTTATTTTTGGAATTTTGTTATTTTTTAAATTGAGTTTTTTAAGTGTTATGGGTATGTATCTTTTTAAAAATTAACAATTACTTTCTTTTAAATTTTTTTTTGATTGTTGTTCAAGTACAGTTTTGTCTTTTACTCCCATCCCAGCCCACCCCCACCAGTCCTCCCCACAGGATATATATCTTTATCATTCCCTCTACCTGAAGAAATATCTTCAATCTTTATTTTAGAGCCAGGGTGCTGACAGTGAAGTCTTTTGCTTTTTTCCTCTCTTCATCTTGAAGGATACAGAATTTTGGGGTGCACAGGTGTTTTTTCTGGTAATCTACATATGTCACTCCATTGTTTTCTCACATGCATAGTTTCTGATGAGAAGTTTATTATAATTATCTTTGTTCTATAAAATTAATATTTTTTCTTTGTCTACCTTTAAGATTTTTTTGTCTTCATTTTTAGCAGTTTGAATGTTATGCCTGTTTTTGTTTTGTTTTTCTATTTTGTGTTTCTAGTCTTCTTGGATTAGTAGTTTGTGGTCCTAATTTTGGAAAAAGTGACCAACATTTCTTCAAATATGTCTTTTCCACCTTTTCTCACTTCTCTTATTTTTCTTTGCATTTCAGTTTGGATAATTTCAAATGGTGTATCTTCACTTGTACTGATTTTTTCCTCACCCACGTCAAATCTGATGAGCCCATAAGAAATATTCTTCTCCATGTTATGTTTTTGATTTCTAGCATTTATATGTGCTTCTTTCCTATGGTTTTTCTGTGTGATGATATTAACTGTCCTCTTTAGCATGTGCCTTCCTTTAAAATTGGACCCTTTCACATTCAGTCATTTAAAATTCTCCAAGAGTTTAAACATCTGTAATCATATGAGAGACTTCTTTATATTGTGATTTTTTTGTAGGCCTTGTAATATTGTTGTTGAAATTCAACCTGTTTTATAAAGCCATAAATATAGAGGTAAGTACATTTCTATTTAGAGATGAGTTCACCTTTCCTTCAGCATGTCCTTAACATGAGGGGTTTATGTTAATCTAGTCAAGAACTAGGCTCTTAAACATGTTATTGTGGTCATCTTTACTGGCCTACAGTGATATCTTGCATTTTTCTCATGACATCTTGTGTTTATGTTGTGGGATAATATTCCAGAGGACTTATCTCAGTAAATGCTCTATGTATTACTTTAGGTCTTGATTTTCTCTGTGAAATGATCTACCTGCAACACTTCCAGCTGTTTTAACTGTTTGCTTGATTCTCATTAGTGTGGCAGAGGGCATGTGTGTTGTTCTCTGAATACCCTCACCCAGGCACTCCTGCCTCCCCTCCAGGCTACTGCTCCACTGGGTCCAATATCTCTGTACTTCTCCAGGGTAGAGATTTTTTTTTCCTGTTTGTGTCTCCTAGATGCAATGGGTGTCCACGAATATTCTATGTCTACAGTTTTTGGGTGTGTTTTGTTTGTCTTACTGCTTGCAGATTAAAGTCGGAGTTCCATAAAGGATAGAGGGAAGGTGTTCTTTGTGGAGTTTTACAAGGGTTTCTGTCCTCCTCTCCCAGACAGCAGCACTATAGGGAGATTTTTCAGCATTCTCTCCATCTTCCCTGTGAGTGGTTAGGGGGGTTTCTGGAGAAAAAGCGTCAGGGTGAAAACTCCCCTGTATCTGCATGCCCCTAGGGGCTTTATACCCTCATGCTACTTCACGTTGTTCTTAGAAACATGTTAAAAACTTTCTATCTGAAACTTCTTACAAATGAATGTGATATCTGGTGACTGTGCCCCAGGTAAGCAGATGCTCAGGTCCCGTTTCTTTCTGCAGATTTCTTTTTCTTTCTCTCTTTCTTTCAAATTATTTTATTATCGTTCAATTACAGTTGTCTGCATTTTCTCCCCACCCCAGCCAAACCCACCTCCCTCCCTTGCTTCCATCCTCCCCTTTGGTTTTGTCCTTGTGTCCTTTATAGTAGTTCCTGAAAACCCTTTTCCCCACTGTCCCCTCTCCCCAGCTCTGCTATTATTAGATAGTTCTTAATTTCAATGAATGCAGATTCCTTTCTTAAAGGCACATTGGTCACTTACATCTTCTGCCTGATCCTCCCAATATTTAAATGGCTGGAGGAGAGCTTCCACCAGATAAGCATTTCTTTCACACATGACATAGTGTCTTTGCACTAGAATCTCCAAATATGAAAACTTGTTCTGGATTGAAACTATCACGTATGTTTCAAAAATGCTGTTTTTCTATTTGTAGATTTAATGGTAGGGGCTTTAGGTGGATCATCCCAGCTGCTGCTTCAGCTTTTCTAGAGGCCAGAGGGTCACCTCATATCAGATGGGGTGGGGTGGCTATGGAGTGCAGAGTTTGGGGGGTAGGAGGGAGCTGGTGGGGTAGAGGGATATTCAGGGAAGGCAAGGCATGAAAACTGCTGGGCAACAAAGAGGTCCCTTCCAGATGCTGGCCAGGAATGTGTGGTTTTTAACACATGCAGAATGGCTGGAGTGGGTGTGGGCGTCCTTTACAGCCCTCAGCAGGACGCATCCATGTGGAAGCACTTCCCCAACTTCTGAGCAGATTGCTGATAGCTTACAGGGGTGTGGGTTGGCCTCCTGCTCCCTGAGGCCCATCCACTGCCCTTCCTGTCATTACTAACTCCTGTCCTAGGTCCAAGTGCCTGCAACAGACGGAAAGACCACCTTTCTCTTTTCTTCCATGGGGACTCAGACCCATGGACAGAAGCGGGCTCACTCAGGGCCTACGGAAACCGGGGCAGGCACAGCACTAGGGCTCTGCGGGCCAGGAAGGTAGCTGGGCTGGGGCAGTTGCTGCAAGGAGAAGGCGGGGCTGGTTGGCGCCTGCGTGTCTGGAAATGGTTCTGAAGTTCTCCGGAAGTGGGGTAATGAGGTGAGAAGACAGAGACAGGACCAAGGAAGAATGGGGGCTGGAGGTCCCCGGGCTCTGAGTTTTTGGCAGTTCATCTACTTGTACGCGTTGCGGTACTGGAAGCGCAGTCATGTCCTTGGCGTGTCTACCTCCGCAGGGCCTCTGCTGCCTGTTCTCGTGTGGCAGTGGCGTAGAGGTCTGCTAGGGCGCATCACTGCCCACGCTGTCTTTTCTCACACAGGAGTCCAGAATGAGCCACTGAAATGTGTCGGGGAGATTCATGTTCTTGCTACTGTTGCCCTGTGTCAGGTTCAGCTCTGACACCTTGGCTGAGGAAACTGCTGGGCTTCTTGGTCCTGCATCTTAGTCTACACGCCTTGCTGTGCTGCACGTGGACCTGGACCTACAGGCGCAGCTCAGCCTTGCGATCATCCAGGGTTTTGTTGCAGTGTGGAATGAAAGGTAGCTCGTTACGAAGGGATGGAAGTGTCAGTGGTGGACCCACAATGCCGAGTGGAGACATCCAGGTACCACTCTTCCGTAGCAACATCCTCTTTGTTGGGATTTCCCAAACACAGGCCCAGGACAGCGTTTTTCTCCTGCACTGCTCAGATACATTTTAACATCTTGACCTTCTTACTTTGAATGTTGTTTAAGTCAGTGGAGGAGGCTTCTCCATGGCTGCCAGACACAGCATCTACAGGAGGTTGTTCTGCATCGTGTGTAGGATGACCCCAAAATCATTGAAGTAGCCTCTGCAGCTCAGTACCAAAGGGCTCCTTGAAGGTAAGGATAATATTGACGATATTGTCCTGGTTCCAGGTAGGGCCATAGATCCCGTTGGTAGAGCTCAGAACCCTGAGGTTCTGGACCATTTTCTTGCACAGGTTGTGGGGGATGCAGGAGACCTAATCATGGCAGAATAGAGAGGAGATGTGGGTGGACAGCTTGTCGGACCTCTAGGTTGTTCCTGAAGGGCTACTCCATGATGATGCCATTCCAGCCTGTCTGACTCATGAAGGTCTCCTAGATGTTCTTGGTGAAGGGCTCATAAATGGTGCAGGGCAAAGCCAGGTAGAAAGTTGGCCTATGGCTCTTGATGGAAGGTGGAGGCCTCAGCCTACTGGCCAGCCATGTAGGCTTTGGGGGCAAGAACCTCCTACAGCTTGGGCTTCCTGTTCTGGGAATTTGTATGTATTCAGATTTTTCCTTGTAAAGCTGGAAGCAATGTTCATTCACCTTTTTCTTTGTACCAATGAACTGATACCAAAAGTCTTATGTTTTTATTGAAAACATTTTTAGCTACCAGATGTAGTATAATCAGAGTAGTGAAATTCTCAAATATTTATGAAAATACTTATAATTATTGGAAGTTGGCACTTGTAATAGTTATGTTTTTTATAGTTTTCAGTTAATATTTGTAATGGAGAGCTTATGCCAGTTTTATTCTCTTAATAACATGAATATTTTGAGCTCAAAATTATTTCTGATATTACCAGCATATCAAATTTAGTGTTAGATTGTGTTTGACATATGAGAGAACATTTGCCATTAAAAGTCTCGTGGCATCAGTTTAAAAAGATGAGAATAAATATGAAGTGATGAAGAGAGAACTTACAGAAGTGGAAAATATAGCAATTGCCTTTTACAGGAACAAGAGATTTTTGGTAACTACTGCATTAAATTAGTTTATTTTATCAAGAAATTGTAGAACACTTGGACAATTTGGGGGGGGGTGGGCTAGCAGACTGTTTTGGACATGAATAATCTGAACAAAATTAAACAAGTTTTAGGTATACTATCAACTTTGTGTGCTATTAATTTCCTTTTATTCTAAAATTTTAATGTATCCTAGGCTAAGTGATGATTTGTCATCTGATTCTAAAATATATTTGATAACTTTCTAGTTTTGGTTCAGCAACAATTTGCCTCATTTAACAGTCAGCTGGTATATTACTCAGAGTCAGGAAGCTGTTTCATTTGCTTTTATTTAAAAGCACATAATCTATCATCTAAAATACATTGGAAAATGTATGTCACCAATATTTAATAGTCATTCTAAAATTGTAAGTTGCTATACTCAGAGTTAATATGTTAATTCTTGATATTACTAGGTTACTTTGTATTGTCTCCTTCCCTTTTAATTTTTTATTTTGAAAAATACTAGATATAATTACATTAAGAACAAAATATCCTACAATTTAAATATGAGAAAATTATCTCTCAAATTCTCCTACAAACCAAGAATATACCCCTTTTCCCTAAGAGCCCGGGAGATACCTTTGTCTGTAATAGACAAAAGCCCGCCCTACTCTTCCATTGTAATAAGTCTTAAAAGACAAAGATACTGATAAAAAAGAGATATTTTTGATAAGACAATAAATGTCAGCAATCATTTTCCACTATAGGGTAGAGTATTAATTTGAAAGCATATCCTGAGTATACAGATAGTGTTCTTTGAGTTTTCATAGTGTTTACTGCTAGTTTTTAGGAAAAAATTATTCTCTTCACCTGCACTTAAATGTCTATCTTTAACCTAAGAATTAACTGCCACAGCAATGTGGCTGAAAATCTGTAAAAAACCAAATGATAATTAATGACTTTGCCATCTTCTACTCACATCTAACAAATATTTGATGGTAAAAGATCACATGCTGGGGCTTTATGAAGGGGAAGTAATGGTTATCTGACAGTAAATGTAAGGAAAATAGTGTGGGAGTATTTGGAAATGTGTAGTGGGCATATACTGCATCTCAGGTATACATGGATCTGTAATATGTTGCTGGGTGTAAATTAGTTTGCTGGGGTTGCCATAAGAAACACCACAGGTTGGGTGGCTTAAGCACCAATAACTTATTTTTCACGGTGCTGGAAGCCAGACGTCCTAGATCAGGTGTTCGCTGGGTTGGTTTCTACTGAGGTCATTCCACTTCCATAGATGACCATCTTCTCCTTGTCTTCATATGTTCTCCCTGTGCCTTTGTGTCCTAATCTCTTGTAATGACACTAGTCATAATGGACTGGTGCCCACCGTAATGACCTCACTATAACAATCGCCTCTTTAAAGACCCTCTCTCCAAATACAGTCACATGGAAAATTGGGGGAGACATGCTTCATCCCATAACAATGAGACATGGGGGTATCTAGAAAATATGTATAGATCTGTTACTATTTTAGAATGATTACTACAAAGTAATTCACATTTTTTTGTAGGACACATGGGTATGGTATAATATTTAGTTTCCAAATATAAAGTTGTGCTAAAAGTACATTATTTACTTATACAAATATTTCCACACTACCAGAAAAAATTGTTCAGAAAAACAGGTCTGAGAATGAAAATTAATCTGTATCACCAGCAAGAAAGCATGTTTTATGGATTAGACCACGCGAGTTTTTCAGACGTTGCAACACAAGCCATCTCACCTGCTGTGTACTTTGAATGCAACGTGAAGTCTGGCATTTCAGAAATCTTCTCACTTAGCATGTGGTGTAAACAGCCGCACTTAATAGCAGGTTTAGAAGCAATCCATATAGTGAACAGAATGAAGAGTCTGATGGTTTTACCTGGTAGTCTTGGAACTCTAGATCAAGCATTAATTTCTTAAAGCCTTAATTTAATTATCCCTAAATTAGGAATAATTTCATTACCCTCGGAGGAACCTGATTATGATTTCTCAGCCCCAGCACTGTTGTAGCCCCCCTGTAACTCACGGGGGATACGTTCCAAGACCCCTAGTAGATGCCTACCACTGTGGTTAGTGCTGCACCCTAAATATATGTTTTTCCATATAGACATGATAAAGTTTAAGTTATAGGTGAGGCATAATAAAAGATTAATGACAATAATAAAACAGAACAATCATAATATAACGGGTAGACAAAAGTAGGTTTATAGTGGTTAATGTTGAAAAGACATTCAGGTTATAGTTATTACGATAGCTTATTTACTCAGGAGAATGTCACAATGGCACAGAGCACAATACAAATTAATATCATAATTAATAAATAATAATACAAGGATAAACTGTGTTTTACATATTCACAATTGTAAACCTACTTTTTCCCACCCCTATATTGCAATAAAAGTTATGTTAATGGGGTCTGTCTCTCTCAAAATATCTTATTGCACTGTATTCACCTTTTCTCTTAAAAGAAATTCTTTATGGTTTCTCTTTGGCATAGCCAATTGCCAGCATCACTACTCTTGTGCTTTAATGTTATTAAGTAAAATAAGGGTGACTTGAACACAAGCACTATGGATCATAGCAGCTGATATGACAACTGAGATGGTTACTAAATGACCTAGAGGGCCATACACAGTGGGGATATGCTGGACAAAGGAATGATCATAGAGTGGGCAGAATGGAACAGAACGTTGAGATTTCATCATGATACTCAGAAAGGTGTTCAATTGAATACTTATGAATTATTTATTTCTGGAATTTTCTATTTAATATTTTCACACTGCATTTGACCATGTAACTACAACTGCAGAAAATGAAATCACAGATAAGGGGAGACTACTGTGCTGATATCCTGGACAGAATGGGACTGTCCTTTGCATTGTATGTATGATGCAAATGAGGGTGGAAAGCAACAATGCTTCCACCTTTAACAGTGGCATTATCCTGAAAGAGAAATGGTTCTCACTTTTCTACTCAATGCAGACAAGCAGGGAGTCTTTGTTTTCTGACTTAAGAGCTGTACAGACCGTGAGGAAGGTATCAATATGTTTCTCAATTTCCAGCTCAGTCCCACTGTGTTTATAATTATTATAGTTACCAGAATCTCCTTCCACTTTCTGAAAGGATCTTTAATTAGAACTTTAGCTTTTCATTATGTGGTGCGTTATGTCTTTTAATATTTTCTTCATGATTTTACTGAGAAGGTGGTAGAGGCTCCTGAGGGTGTATTAGTTTCTGGTTTGGAGATTTATGTGGTGCCTAGTAACAGGGTGTGGTCCCAAACCTGAACTAGATCCTAAAGTTAATAGAAATTAAAGGTAAGAGTTGGAGAGTACACCAGGATAAGGAAAAAATATATTCAACACCAATGAATATTTTAAGTAAATATTCTGTCTCCTAATTAGTGTTCCTTGCTGAGTCTATGTATCTTTGTGTGTCTATTAAAATCCCTTTTAAGAGAAAAATATAAATAAGCAAATCAAATGAAATTATACTAGATACATTTTATTGATTAAATAATTAAATTTTACTTTATTTGTATTTTGGCACATTTTCATATAAAATGTTAAATACTTTTTGTCAGTTAATATTGTATATAAAATATATGCTACTTGAAAAAATAAGCTATAAAAATGGATCCATATAATACTATTGCTGATATATGATGTTTTAGTTTTTATGGGTTAAATATGTTTTTATATACTCATTTGGGAACCTGAGCACTATAATGTGTTTTTAGGGAGAAAAGATTAGGGTTTTCTTTCTTAACCTTCTAACAGAGCATGCCAGAAGCATACTTCCTTGTGACAGGCCCAATAGTATTAAGACAATAAAAATGTCTTCACTGTTATCATGATGGTTTTGAGAGGAGGAAAAAACTGTGCTAAGTGGTTCTTAACCTGAAATGGTACATTTATGTGTCCATTATACATTTCTCAGAGACATGTCCATAGGTTGCATAAAAGTGTGTTATTTTAGTTTAAAACTGAACAAAAAGCAAACATAAAAATGCAATGGGATGCATCCTGACCTCCGAAATGACTTTCCAAGTGTAGATAAAAAGCCGAATCATTGCGCTTAAACCATCCTGAGGAAGTCAGCAGTCCACATGGAGGTCTTTATCCATAAGCACAGCCATGTACTACTAAAAGGGTCATTGCTACCATGTGGACTGTGCTTACTACCCATCTCTCCCTACTGAAAGACCTATGAGGTAATGAGGTAATGTTACATCCTCATGTTATAGGATAGGGAGAATATAATGCAGGGAGGATAATGGGTGGGCCTGATGTCTGTGAATCTGGGACCCTCTCAGTGAGGATCCAGTGTCTACTCCTCTGTGGTGCATTGCCGTTGTTGGTGTGATATGGAGCTTCCTAAGGACCTTCTCATGTCTCCAGCCCTCTATTAGAGAAAGTAAATCTATTTTCCCAGGATGTTTGTTATTTTCAGCTTACATTCTACTCTATTTTAGAGGATAATGAATTTACATTAAAAGTTTTTAAGTTTTTAATGATTATTTTAGGCCTCTGAGGCTTTAGGGAATTTACAGATATGTATTTTCTACATGGTGATAGCGTTTTAAAATAAATATTAAAAGGTTCAAAGAGAGCCTAACATTTTTCAACTGGAGAGTTTCAGGTTTAGAACATAAAATCTGAATCAAGTTTCAATTTATTGATTTTTCATTTTTTCTTAAATTAACAGTTAAGAAATTAGTGCTTATTAATTTGTTAGTTCTTTTTAAAATTTTCTTCAATGATTAAGAGATACTTGGCCAGAGTGCTCTAGATTTCTTATATTTCATAATCTCCTGACAATTGGATCACAGATGGAATGTTCTTTGCTAAATGTCTTATTTAACAAAAATATTCTATTTTCCTGTTCTTGCTTTTTAAGACATGCTTTTCCAGGATGGGTAATAAGCTTTTTGTGATTATCTTTGTAGTTGGTAAGAGATTATTCAGAGAAAGAAAATTTTAAGTGAAATGTATTGGAGAGACCTAATTGCTAATACTGACTTTCTTTGAATTCCACACACTTGACCTTTTAATGCCTGTGTATGTGCACACAGTGGGACAGTGCCATTGCTAGTGACTCTGTGACATTTCACATTGATTCCCCAGATGGAGGTGAAATAGTGTGGTCTAAAAAAAGAAAACAAACAAACTTTATTTATTCTTTCCTGTTACTTCTTTGAAATTAACTCATTACATAACTACTAGGTGCAAGATACCACACTAAACAAACAGACAAAATTCGTGTTTGTTACTTATGTGTATTCAAAAGTAAGTTTAGTACAAGACAAAGTGATATATGCACATGAAGTTCAAAGAGTATGGTGTTTAATAGGAAAATGATAAAAGATCATAATTCAAGGAAGTTATAGCATGTCAAATGGGGATTGAAAAACAAATGATTTGTACCAATCCATTTCATTAAAACAAAATATTTACCACATCTGAACACTTCTCTAGGACTTTAAGGAAAATGGTATACAAGACATAGTACAGTATTTATCTAAAGCAATTGACAACTCACTGGGAGAAAAAGCTATGAACAGAAAAATGTGTCATGTTAGTTTCTGATTTAGAGAAGTATGCAGTGAGCTAGCGTAATGTTGAGGTACCAAACATTTATTAGAACCGGAAGAATGCATAGAAGTTAAAGCTAAGATGGGGCAAAGAATGAGAGATTATATGCACTATGTGAAAGAGAACAATATATACTCAGCTAGCTGAACTAACATACGTATTATTTCAGGACATAGTGTTAGACTTGAGTGGGAGGACATGAGGTTGGTGAGGCAGAGTATAAATAATGGTGTCAAAAATGCCAAGGAGTGTGCATTTTCTTCTAAATTGACTCTGACAACTAAAGGGTGACATGATTAAAATTGTACTTTAGCAAAATCACTGACCGAACAGGCTGAAGTAAATGGGAGAAGGACAAAGTCAGTTTTGACTATTCAGTTCTTAAAGAAAGTGATCAGGAATTAGAATGGTGTTAGGTTCCTCAATAGAAATACGAGAATTCTAAGAGAAAATTCTTTTCAATCTACTGTTATATAGCAAGGTAAAGTTTCAGTTGTGTGTTAGGTGGAACATGTTTTTTAAGACTGAAATATCTCAAAAATTACTCTTCATGTATTAGGAAGCTACCATAGAATGTGATCCAAAAATGAGGGGTTAAACAGGAAGGAACGGAGGGAGGAAGGGAAGGAATGGAGGGAGGAAGGGAAGGAAAGGAGAGGATGCGAGGGAGGGAAGGATGGAGGAATGGATGGAGGGAGGGAAGAAGGAAAAGGAGAGAAGGGGAAAGAGAAGAAAGACTTAGGATATACTAAAAGGGATAAGCAATGAAAGAAAGAAAGACTCTTATTGGTAAAATGGAGAATGTCCAAACAGAAGGGTGGTTTATACAGTCAGAGTCAGAAGGTAAGGGCTCCTCAACAGATTGCTCTAAAGAGGAAAAAAGAAATGGATCAACTACCTCCTGTGCCTGACCATATTAGGAGAGTCCTGTAGCAATATTTCCATATTGTCATATTAATTTTTGATGGGAAATTAAGAAAAAAACCTACTTTATAAATAAGGTTACTAGTAACTTCAGAATATAGATAATGTACAGGAGGGAAATTTTAATTATATTGTACAGTACAGGTTAGTATTTAACAATGTTAACTAGTAAAATTATGCAAATAATGAATATTGATTTAATGATGAACTTTAGAAGAGAAGGATCCTATGTCTTGGGAAAAAGGCAATTATACAAAAGAGCTAACCTTTCTTCTTTTGCATTTGGAAGATATTATATACTATTTCACATTAGAAAACCAAGTAGTATTTATTATGTAGCAGTAAGAATGAAATAACAGGAGAAACATCTAGAGAATGCAAGGTGGTTGTGACTATGGATAGTTTACTTGCAGGTGTAAAGGGTGGGCTTAGGAGACTGTTCTGTGTGGTGTGGGCCCAGCTCCCACTCAGAGATACACAGGACCCACACCCGTGGATAGGTTCTCCTGTGGGAAATCAGGCCTGCAATGTACCTAGGACACTATGAGACTTGCTTTTGCTAAAACTTCCTCACCCTGAAGTGAGACAGCAAGTGCTTACTGTAACTTCCTAAAATCCATGCTAAAACTCCCCAGTATATAGTGTAACTGGTTCAACTACTTTTCCCTTTCCATTTGCAAATATCCCTCTCCTGTGATGTGATTAGCAGCATTGGCTCCTTTGTTTTCTGTAAAAGGTAACCACCTGAAACCAACCTGTGCATAGTAAATGAGGACCATCATGTAATGTGCCAAGAAACCCAATTAAAGGCCTGTAACAGCGAGGGCCATGGCTTTTGGTTCCTCTTGAGAGCGAAGCCGTCCACCCTTTTCCTCCATAGGACTCAGTAGTTCATGTGAATATCTCTCCCCCATCCACAATGTGGCAGACCCCATGAGCTGGGGTCCATGTCAGGTGGGGTAAGGTATTGATAATTTAAAAAACATTTAGGTCATTTAGAACTGTTTGGCTTTTTGAACTATGCATTACAATGACAAAAATGAAAAGTAAACACATTTAAAAATAAGGATTTATAGGCATAAATGATAACTAATATTCTGCAAAAATTAGCAAAGGGTCAGAAATGGAGGAAAATAGCCTTAAATGATACAAGTTATTTAATTTTTAAAAGATTTTAATATCTGAGCATATTTGGAGGCAGAGGGAAAGGAAACAATGATATTGGAAATACTGAGAGAAAAAAATTTAGTGACTTAATTGTCCTCTGGAAAGCAGCTTTAGACTAGAATATGCATATGCATCCTTTTAATTATAGTTTTCTTTGCTTCCTTCAACTATTGTTTAATAACGGTAAAGAAAAATCTGCCACCTCAGTTTTTTTTCCCATTCCACTTATGCTTGTAGATTATTAAGCTTAAGCATGCTCTTGGCTTTAAATGAAGTGCTAGATCTATATCTAGCAGAAGAAAGTTACTGGTTGAGGTGAAAATAGTTTTGTAAGAGACAGGAGCATCTTTTGATGTGTGTAAGGACATTTGGGGAGACAAATCTTAATGCAGTGTATAGGGTGACAGTGAAAGAGAAATTAGTTCAAAGAGATTGTTCTGATTCCTGGGGAGACGGTTCTCAATGAAATGACTGAATAGAGATTTGGAGAAACTAATAGGTACAGATAATGCCTGCATTTTGTAAGAGAAAGATAACAGGTTGCAGGAGAAAAGAGAACTCATCCAAAGGAAAGTTTATGCTGTATTTTTCCTTATTGGATCTTTGGTGTTCCTGAAAAGGCTTCATATTTTGGTTATAACAAAGGAGTTTCTCATGAGGATCAGCTTTTTAGTTTTCCTCTAACAGGGGTGTCCAACCTGCATCCCATGGGCTGCATGCAGCCCAAGATGGCCGTGAATACAGCCCAACACAAAATCATAAACTTACTCAACACATTGAGATTTTTTTTGTGTGATCATGCGTTACATTATATTTAATGTGTAGCCCAAGACAATTCCTCTTCCAGTGTGGCACGGAGACACCAAAAGGTTGGACACCGTTGCAGAAGCTGCTCATTTTGTGAACCACAGAAAGGTCTAATGTTCGCACATCCTTTTCATCATCAGCCTTCCTTGAGGAGGCTTCTTTTGCCCTCTTGTTTCTCCAGATGTACTAAAAGAGTCTACCTTTTCATATCTGGTGATTCCTTTATTTGAAAATAAAACTGACTCTCCCCAACATTACTCTCAGAAAATGGCTATACTTGTAAGTCAAGATAAATCTCATTTATTTTCTTCAGCAACTTCAGTGTGGATTGCTCTATTTGCTATTTTTCAAAATCCCACACTTTGCATATAATGGACAAAAATTTCATTACTTTCTGTTACCTATTATTAAATTAGAATTTGGCCTGTTTTCTTTCAGGATATTTCTATTGGATAAACAAGAGCAGATTCATCTGCTTGCATGTTTTTCTAGGGTGCAGGAAAATGACTGGTGAAACAGGTTTGTTGACACAGAGCTGGATTCCCATCATGGCCTTTCCATTTATTAAATGTGGCCTCAGGGATGTCATTTATTTCTGTGGGGATATAATATTACCTGTCCCAAAGGAGTGTTGTGAAGACTGAGTTCTCCCTGAAGGCTGGTGTGGAGGCCCATTTATTTTGTTTTGTTTTGTTTTGTCTTTTCTGCACCAAACATAAGACCTCACACCTACTAGGTAATTCAACAAATGGCTTTTCCCTTTAACTGATTGATCATACCTGTGATGTATAAGTGTGGCATTTGGCGAAGGTTGGAGGTTCCATAAGAAGTATGTCTTCCCTTCCCTCTAGAATTGTGTTCTATGAAAAGCATACTGGCTAGTTTATTTAATTTTTCTTTCTTTTAAAAAAGTGGATTATCCCTTTGTGGCTTAGGCCAACAAACTTTTGAGATTATATTTCTTCTATGAAGGAGTAAAAATGATTTTAAAGTGCTATCTTAGATTGTTTAAAAATAAAGGTATGATTCTGTTTATAAAGTGGAGACTGTCTTAATTATGAGTAAATAGCCAGAGATATGTTCTTTTTTAAATATATTTTATTGATTATGCTATTAGAGTTGTCCCATTTCCCCCCTTCATTCCCATCCACCCTGCACACCCTCTCCCACCCACATTCTCTCCCTTTAGTTGAAGTCCATGTGTCATAAGTTCTTTAGCTTCTACATTTCCCATACTATTCTTGCCCTCCCCCTATTTTCTACCTACCATCTATGCTACTTACTCTCTCTCTCTCCTTTTCCTCCTCTCTCCTCCTCCCACTCCCCTGTTGCTAACCCTCCATGTGATCTCCATTTCTATGGCTCTGTTCCTGTTCTAGTTGTTTGCTTAGTTTGCTTTTGTTTTTGTTTTAGGTGTGGTTGTTAATAATTGTGAGTTTGCTGTCATTTTACTATACATGTTTTTTATCTTCTTTTTCTTAGACAAGTCCCTTTAACATTTCATAAATAAGGGCTTGGTGATGATGAACTCCTTTAACTTGACCTTATCTGAGAGGCATTTTATCTGCCCTTCCATTGTAAATGAAAGCTTTGCTGGATAGAGCAATCTTGGATGTAGGTCCTTGCCTGTCATGACTTGGAATACTTCTTTCCAGCCCCTTCATGCCTGCAAGGTCTCTTTTGAGAAATCAGGTGACAGTCTGAGGGGAACTCCTTTGTAGGTTACTGTCTCCTTATCTCTTGTTGTTTTCCACTTGTAGTTTTTCCTCTTCCCCTTCTGGTACCCCTATAATTTGGATGTTGGAATGTTAAAAGATGTTCTGCAGGTTCCTAAGCCTCCCCTCATTTTTCTGAATTCTTATTTCTTCATTCTTTTCTGTTTGGTTGTTTCTTTCTTCCTTCTGGTCCATTCCATTGATTTGAGTCCCAGTTTCCTTCCCATCACTATTGGTTCCCTGTTCATTTTCCTTCATTTCACTTAGCATAGCCTTCATTTTTTCATCTAATTTGCAACCAAATTCAACCAATTCTGTGAGCATCCTGATCACCAGTGTTTTGAACTGTGCATCTGATAGGCTGGCTATCTCTTTATCGCTTAGTTGTATTTGCTGTGAAGCTTTGATCTGTTCTGTTTGAGCCATTTATTTATTTTTTTTTGTCTTGTCATGCATGTTATGTATGAGGGGCAGAGCCCTAGGTATTCATCAGCGCAGGGCAACCAAGTCACTGAGTTGTGAGGCTGTCTGTGTAAGCGGGGTCTGAGAGGGAACAGTGGCACTTGCTCTGCTCTCTGTTGGATTTCAGTTCCTTCTGCTGCTTCCCCCAACCAAACTGGGTCTTTCTGGTGCTAATTCCCATGTGGGTGGGCTTGTGCATGTTCTAGGACCCCATGGGTCTCTCCAACACACTCTCCTGTGAGGCTGGGAGTCTCTCCTGGCACCTTAACTCCCACAGATGTTTTCAATCAGTGCTCCAAGGCTTTATTTCCTGGTGCTGGGACCCTGGGTTGCATGATCTGTCTCGCTCCCCAGCCTCACCTGGTTTATCTGCATGTGAATGTGGGACCATAAGGTCAGCTAGCTACCTTGCGTGCAGTGCCTTGCTTCACAATTGCCACCTCACTGAGTCTTCCCGTTGCTTCCCTGAGCACCCAGGGTGCTCCCGCAGTGAACCAGGGATGCCTTATGCACCTGGTGCCACTGCTCTTTGTTCTGGGACCCCTCTCCACCTGGCTGCCCTGACTCCACCCTTCCTACTGGTCTGGATGAATGTGTCTATTTTAACTTTTTGGTTGTCCAACTTCTATACAGTTCAATTTTTTGTGAGTTCTGGTTGTTATTTTGTTTCTAAATTGTTGTTGTCCTTATTTTGGTTGTGAGAGGAG
The DNA here is from genome assembly GCA_004024845.1 of Tonatia bakeri. Taxonomy (NCBI): domain Eukaryota; kingdom Metazoa; phylum Chordata; class Mammalia; order Chiroptera; family Phyllostomidae; genus Tonatia; species Tonatia bakeri. The sequence goes on along the minus strand of PVIA01001687.1, from coordinate 170,576 downwards.
GCACAGTATGTCTACCTATGCCTCCATCTTGGCTGGAAGTCTCCAGAGATATGTTCTTTTCTCTTGAATGTTTATGTTATATGCATATAAGAGCATATTGCAGTGAGAGGAAATTCGCTGTCATGCTTTTGAAGTTCTACAAAAGGAAACAAATCTCCCTTCCCAAATCCAGACTTATACCAGTGCAAAAGAACTAGAGAGCAAGAATGAAGGAGGCAGCTTGTGAAAACTTGGGAAATCTCAAACCCAGGGGCCTTTGATGGCTGGGGTGTTGTAACCATGCAGTGTGACACACCAGGCTAGTAGCAAGTAAGGAAGTAAACAAGCTAAGGAACATGATTGAGGATATGGCACATCTGTGAGTTTAGGACACAGTTGTCTGAGAAGGCAAATAAGAGAATAGCAAAAAAATGAAAAATATGGATACAGCTTATTTTAAGATCTTGAATACTTGCTCTGTGCCAGGCACTACACTGATTATTAGACAGAATAGGCAGTCCTCATTTCAGTGAGTTCACCTCTAGTGAGGGGAGAGAGGAATAGGGAGAACGCATTACAGTAAGTGCTTCTATAGGAAATATTGTTAAAAGTTCTATATGTGGAAACCACTAGTTTTAAAGAATAAAATAGGATTTTACTGGCTTATAAGAATCCTTGGAAGAAGAGAGAACAGTTGCTGCTTTACAGGAGCTTCCAAAGAAAAAGCAAAAAATATAAGCAGTGCGCAGATGACATGTGACCCTATCTGCCATGCCAAGGAGTTTGGATTTTAATTTATTGAAAATGAGATCATGAATACTTTATTATTTCTCCTTTTCTTTTACAACTAACACTCTGGCAAAGGGTGGCATGTGGGTGTGAAGGAGGTAAAAATGAAGCTATAAATATAAATTACTCTGGTTTAATATTATTAATTGTTTTGTCCAACAGTTATTGATTGCTTACAATGTGTCAGGCACACAGTAATATATATACACACTCACACATATATGGACACACATATATATGTAACTGCTGTTCATAAAAGCAGTTACAGTGATCACAGAGTTACTATTTTTTTAATTTAATTTAATTTAATTTTATTTTATTTTGATTTTTTTTAGAGAGAGAGGAAGGGAGGGAGAAAGTCAAGGAGAGAAACATCAATGTGAAAGAGAAACAACAGTTCCCATCATTGCCTTCCGTATGCACCTGACTTGGGATCAAACCTGCATCCCAGGCATGTGCCCTGACTGGGAATTGAATTGGTGACCTCTTGGTTTGTGGGACCAATGCCCAACCAAATGAACCATACCAGCTGGGGCAAGGTCACTGACTATTTAGAAGGTAGAATTAAGAAGTTTCTGTCATCCTTTGTAAATGAGGTTTATGGGAGGAAGATCAAATTTTCAGAGTTTTGAGGTTGGCCTAGTTAGGATGGTGGTAGTGGTCATAGTAAAATCTAGAAGTCAGCGTCTGAAATCTTAGAGCAATTCAAAGAGGAAACTGGTATACCTGAGTAGGCAAGCCAAGATACATAGGTAGAGACGACAACCAGGAAATTCAGCCAGCAGACTATAAGGAATCAGTTCTCAGTCTGAAATTAGTCCCAATAGATCCAGCTGAGCTGAGTGTAATAAATAGTCATGAAGTCTTGCTGTACAGTAAGAGAAGTACTTCAACACTCAAACTAAGAATAAGGAACTATTTAGAGATCAGAATGGAGAGGGAATTAAGAAAAAGCATGTTGGTTTCCATGTGCCATAGGACCACTACTTGGTATAACACAACTATTCGTAAGCATTCTTTCTTGATAGAATGAAGGAGAGCCGATAGGTGTGCAGGAGTTTAATGGGTGTAGTGTTTGTGTGTGTGCATGTGGGATGAACAGAGATCAGACAAAAGGCTAAGGCACCTAGAGTGCTCTTGTCATTCTTCTAGCAATGGCTACAGTGGTGACTACTTAGAGTAATGCTCAGAAGAGTAAAGGAATGACAGCCATGGCACCCCTTCATGCACAAAAAACCTTGGTTCCCAGTTGTTTGTAGTTCCATCAATCTCTGTCATGAGATGCAGGCAAATGTTTCTTTTACTGACCATCTGTCTGTGTTTCCACTGTGTGGAAAATTTGGAAAATGCAGAGGGTGACCTTTTTTTTTTTTAACATCTGAGGCCAGAAGAATTTTTTGTTACCTTCTTGAGTGAAAAGATTGAAAGATTTACAAATACCTTTAAGTGGAGTAGCCAGATAGATGATAGATAGATAGATAGACAGATAGATTATGTCTGTGGCCATTGGTGTATATGGGGAAGCTTATAGCATTTTTTATTTTCTCTGTCCTCCCATCTTCTTTGTCTGCCTCCCTTCCTCTCTGCCTCCCTAGCTCACTCACTGTATTCCTCCTTTCCTTCCTTTTAATCAGGAAATGCATTTTTCCTATAAGTGAGTATGATATGAGGATGTCAGGATAAATGAGTTCTGGCCTCAGGAAGTTCTAGACTTGTGGAAAAATGGCGTGTGAGTACCACAGAAAAGAGGAGATGTCTATTAAATGGGAATTGCTAGTGGCATGGATGACTGTTTCTAAAGAAATGAAAATACTTCAAAAAGAAATTAACTTTTAACCTATATTCTTTCCAGTGTTTTTTTTTTTTTTTTAATACTAAGAAGGGAGAGAAATACATCTTAGGCAGTGAACAGCAAGGAAGAGAAATGTGAAAATCTATGATACCTTTGAAAAAGATTTGCTAGTTTTGTGGTGTTGGAACATCAGGTATTGGAATATGACTTAAGGGGATGTTATAGATTATTCCCAGGTTGTCAATTGCCTCATTTACCATGAAGAGTATTTGGAATTTTATACTTTAAATAACATGGAATTTACAGACTATTTTATAGAGGGGGAACATAATCCAGTTCTTTGAATGTGATTTTATTTTCTATTTATTTTCTGAAACCTGGTGTTTAAATTTGATGATAAATCTAAACATGGCAAGGAATGCAATACAAGGTGATAAAAGGAAGAGGGTTGTTCGGGCAAGAATTTCTTAACTAGGACAGGGATGTAAGAGGAATGGTTTGGATATCTGGGAAGATCAATTTGTATGTTCTTTCAAGAGTTCTCAACTGAATGTCGACAGAGTATCAAATACACTGAGGATAAAACACTGACTAAGAAATGATACCACTTTATTAACCAAGCAGCCTGAAAGCCTTGAAAAATTATATATGCAACCACTAAAGGCCATTCCTAATTAATTGAGTGCATCTGGTGCCATCACTCACTCCATTTTGGCCTCATCTCTGATTTCAACTATGACTGCAGAACACATTTTTAAGCATCTTACTTCAAGCTTATGCCACATGTAACTTCACCTCCTCTACCAAGATTTCTTATATGGTACAGAAACTTGCAGGGGTCCTCTCGTCAGACATTTGTGACTTGGGAGGGAGGATGGTCTAGAATGAGTAGTGGAAGAGGGAGGTGATGAATATCAAAGACAGCCCTAGTACCACGTGCAGCCAGATTATTCCACTGACCTTCCATTAGTAATTCTGCTATTGAGACTGTGATTCCCACCTTACCTGCACATCCTTTCTGTACAGGTACGTCTCAGTTAACACCCCTGGGGGCATGTCTCAATCAGAGGGAGGAAGATCTGGTGGGTAAATACTTTTCAACATTAATTCTTAGGCTAGTAATTCTGAGAAGCATTTTATTCTCCTCAGAAGCTGCCCAACAGGAGTGAACACCAATTGACTCCTGTGTTGACTTTAATAATCACTGTTAGAGTAGCTTTTCTTTATCTTATTTTCTCTCTTCATTTAGTATCAGGCTTTGCTTTCATATGAATCTCCAAGATACAACAGATATAAAAAGTATAATTTATGTTGGACTCCAAAATGCTGCAAAGGCTACAGAAAATATTAGAAAAAGGGGATTTTTATAAGCTATGTAAGTTAACAGTGTCTGCAGTTGCTAGTGCTTTGGTAGCTAGGGCAGACTGCTCAGGTGGGCTAATATCTAGGCACCTTGTAACTTAGAATGATTATACTTTCAGTTTCCCTCTATTCTTAATTTTATATCATCAGTAGTTTTCCCTGATAAGCATAATGATTCTATACTTAAACCATTTAATTGATCTTATGGCTTTGGGTTGTATAAACGTCAAGATTTTTGTCAGACTAGCTGAGCTGGAAAAAGTAATTTGCTGTCAAAAAGGTGACATTGACAGTGCCTTTTCCCCCCACTGAATCACTGACAGCAACTTCAGAGGCAATTTTCCCATATGTAGAAATTATTTTGGAACTTTTCAAGAAGTGTAGTATCAAAAAGTATCCAGGTTTATACTTCCACATATCTGGCCTTTTTGATAAGACTCTGCCATTAAAAGTAAGTAAATAAATAAAAATAGTATGGTGAAATTCAGAGTGTAAATCTTAAAGCTGCTCAGCAAGTTTTTCATTATTGGGTTATATTTATTTGCTTTTTCTCTCTATGTGTATTTAGGGATTAGAGGAAAAATGGAAAATTGGTATTTTCACACATTTTTCCATTGTTGAAGAAAATAATAGTGGTACAGACTATGGAAAATGATTTTCATGTGGATGATTTTATGGTGATACTTGATAAAAATCTGAGCACTTAATGATGAGATATAACACAGTGAGTTCCATGGAAGATGCATTGAATTGTAAGACAGACCATAAATGGACCATAGTTAGCAGGCAAGGCAATCATCGCAGCCACATTATTTTCATGCTGTGCATATTTCATCATGCTTTTGGAAGCTACATTTACAATTTATAGCAGAAATGAGATCTAATATTCAGAAGCAGTAAAGAACCTTCATACAACTTAGTTATAAGATTTCTGATTCTACTTAAAGGAACATGGCTATATTTTATAACAAGAATTATTACTTTTTATAGAATTTAAAGTAATAAAATCTATGCCAATTATAGAGTCAAAATTCTAATATTCAAGTAGAATCAAGATCTAATAAATAAAAATATATATGTATTTAATTGGTTTAAAAATATTAAGGTTTACCTGAGAATGTTAGTAATTATCTGTTTTAATATATAACAAGTATATTTGTGGGAAATATAGGGTTTTTTTCTGTGTTGAGCTGTATCATGCAGAAAGCCATTAAAATGACAAAAATACAGTTCAAAATTTTTTCCAACTAAGCATTTTCAAAATATATTTAGGCTAATACTTTAGACTGCATTTTAAATATATTCATCATATGAACAGAGAATTTCATACCAGTTAATACAATAGATTATTTTTAAACTCTAGCCCCTGTCCTCATGTCTATTAAGAATTCCAGAAGAATTTATCATACTGAATATTTGTTATTTGTAATTTGATATATAAAAGACACCTTAAAATTAACATGGCTAAAATTGAACTTGATTCCCTAAACTACCAGTATTATAGTTGACACCCATGTTAGTAATAGTGCCATTAACCAGTCTTTTAAATAAAAAATGTGACTTACTCTGATTAAATTTCCTCCTCCCACCTCTAATTAACATTTTGATTATTCTATATTCAGTGATCTTCAAACCTTCATAACGAAAACTCAGTAAACTAGGTAAAGAGGCAATATACCTCAACATAACAAAGGCCATACATGTCAAGACCATAGTTAACATCATACTCAATGGTGAAAACCCAAAAGCTTTTCCTCTAAGATCAGGAATAAAACAAGGAAGCCCACTCTCACCACTTTTATTCAACCTACTACTGGAAGCCCTAGCCAGAGCAGTTATGCAAAAAAGAGAGGTAAAAGACATCCAAATTGGAAAGGGAAAATAAAATTGTCTCTGCTTGCAGATGGCATGATAATATGGTTATAGTAATATGGAAAACCCTAAAAATTTGACCAAAAGTGTAAGAACTAGTAAATGAATTCAGTAGAGTTTCAGGATACAGAATCAATATAAAAATGGTTGCATTTCTATACACTAACAACCCTCTATCAAAAGAGAATTTAAAATATTAATTCCATTTATAATAACCTCAAAAATAATACAATACTTAGGAATAAATTTAGTCAAGGAGGTGAAAGATGTGTACATTAAAAACTATGACACTGATGAAGGAAATTGAAGACATAAATAAATATAAAGACATTCTGTGCTCATGAATTGAAAAAATATTTTTAAAATGGCCATACTATCTAAAGCAGAGTACAGATTCAATGCAATTTGTATTGAAATTATAAAGGCATTTTCTTCACAAAAGTAGAACAAGCAATCCTAAAATTTGTATGGGACCACAAAAGTTTCCAAAATAGCTAAAGTAATCCAGAGAAAGAACAAAGTGAAGGTATCACACTTAGAATTTCAAAGCATGTTGCAAAGCTATATTAATCAAACAGTATGTTATTGTTATAAAAAGAAACACATATAATCAATGGAACAGAATACAGAGCCTAAAATAACCCATAAAAATATGATCAATTATTTTACAACAAAGGAGCTAAGAATATACAATGAGGGAAGGGTAATCTTTTCAATAAATTATGTTGGGAAAAACTACCCCTGTCTTGCATCATACACAAAAATCAAGTCAAAATGGATTAAAGACTTGAATGTAAAACTGGAAACTATAAAATTCCTAGAAGAAAACATAGTTAGTTAGGTCTTTCACATTGTCTTGGAAACTACTATTTTTTCAATTGACTTCAAAAACAAAGGCAACAAAAGCAAAAATAAACAAATGGGACTACCTCAAGCTAAAATGCTTCTGTGTAGCCAAGGAAGTCATTAACAGAATGAAAGGGCAACTTACTGATTGGAAGAAAATATTTGCAAACTGTATATCTGATAAAGGATTAATATCTAAAGTATATAAAGAATTCATACAACTCAGTAATATAAAAACAATCTGATTAAAGAATGGGCAGAGGAACTGAATAAAAAAATTGAAAAAAGACATAGAAATGGCCAACAGGAATATAAAATGGCTCTCAATGTCATTAATCATGAGGGAAATGCAAATCAAAACCCTAATACTCCCCAAGTATACACCCTCACCAACAACGTATGAGGATTCTAATTTCTGTACGTCCTCACCAATATTCATTATTATCTTTTATTAAAAGCCATCCTATCGGGTGGGAAGTGGTATATTTTTCTTGATTTCCTTGGATTTTCCTGATGACAAATTGAGCACATTTTCACCTGGTTATTATCTTTTGTATATTTTTTGAGAAATGTCTATTAATATCTTTTCCCCATTTTAAATTAGTTTTTGTCTTTTTATTTCAAGTTGTAGGAATATTGTTTTATATATTCTGGATAAAAATCATTAATAAAATATATGACGTGAAATACTTTTTTCTGGTTATGTGGCTTGTGTCCTTAATTTCTTAACAGTATTGTTTGCAGCACAACATTTTTAAATTTTGATATAGCCCATTTTATCTATTTTACTTGGGTCATTTGTATGCTTTTCTTGTTGTGTTTAAGAAAGCTTTACATCACCCAAGAACACAAAATTTACTCCTGTATTTTCTTTTAAGAGTTTCATAGTCTAACTCTTACATAGAGTCCATGGTTTATTTTGAGTTGTTTCATTGTGTATGGTGAAAGGAAAGGAACCCTTTTTATTCTTTGGCACATTGGTATACAGATGTTCCAGAAACATTTGTTGAAAATGTTCTTTCTTTATGAAATTTTCCTGACATCCATGTTAAAAATCAGTTGGCCAAAATGTATGGGTTTATTTCTAGATTCAAAGTCTCACTCCATTAATTTATATGTTAGTCTACATGTCAGCACCACACTGTCTAGATGTGTCTTACTCAGAGGTCAGTTCTGAAATTGGGAAATCTGAATCCTACAACTTTTTTTAAAATTTTATTTTAATCATTGTTCAAGTAAAGTTTTCTTTCCTTTACTCCCATTCCAGACCACCTACCCATCCCTCCCCACCTCCCTCCCACTTCCACCCACCCCTAGTTTTTGTCTACGTGTCCTTTATACTTGTTCCTGTATACCCTTCCCCTTTTCCCTTGAATCTTACAACTTTGTTCTTTTTTCTTAAGATTGTTTTTCTATTGTAGATCCTTTGCAATTCTGCATGAACTTGCAGATAAACTTGTCATATTTGGGAAAAAAGCTATGATTTTTATAGACATTTTATTAAATTTGAAGAATTATGGAATATTGCCACTTTAACAGTTTTAAGTCGTCCAATCAATGCATATGGGAATTTCTTCCATTTATCTGTATCTTATATTTTCTTTAATTTCTTTCAATAATATTTTATAGTTTTAGTCTACAAATCTTGCACTGTTAAATTTGTTCCTGTTATTTAATTATTTTGATGATATTATAAATGGAATTGATTTCTTAATTTCATTTTGGACTTTTTTGTTAGTGTATACAAATAAAATTTATTTTGAATATTGATCTAAATATAGTACATGCATATAGTATGTAGATTTTCAAAGATCCACCTCTGGGTTTCTGATTTGAAGTCGGTTACATTGTTTTTTCATCTATCCAAATGAATCCACAGATAAGTGACTATTATGCATCTTACTCATTTGTACCTATAGGTACTGAAAATGAACACTTTAATGTGGAAAATAAATAGTGAAATCTTCAGAAAACATGTGATTGAAAAATACTGCTTAAACTATAATAGAAAACAGACCATTTAAAAATTATACAAGGAAGTGTTCAATTACATAGATTATTTACACAATTGGGTAAGCTGAGCTATATTTATTTTTAATGAAAATTCCAAAAATGTCTTTAGTTGCCTATGTTCTCAATCTTGGTGAGAAAAACTAACCATTTAGCCCCTGTCTCCTCCTGGATCAGCCCTGCCCCGAAGTACTTCGCCACATTGGAACCAGAGATCGCATATGCTTCCCCCACTGTGAAAACAACAAACAATCCAAAACATAAAACATTGAAGAAAATAATGATTAGATATCTGATTTTTTTCTTGATTTATTATCTAACATCCTTGCTGCATGGTAGGCCTCATCATGCCTTCTTAAATCTGTTAAACTTTTGAACTCGATGTACCTATATTCTGAACACAGAACCTATGAGTTTGGAGGAAACTTAAATACAGTGTTCATTCTTTCTTTAATAACATAAAGAATGTCCCCTTCACTTTATGAAATAGGTAGGCTGCATTTCAGATATACAAGAACTCTGTTCAGGGAAATGCCCTGTTCTGACCTCTCCTGCCCTACTCTGCTCAGCATTGTCCTGTATTCCAGTGTATCCCTTGATTATCCCATCGATAGCCAATACCTTCCATCTGTCTCGAAATCTCTAATTGCTCTGAATACTCTGTGTCTCTCCCTGCTTCTCTCTTTAATATCTCTTACCTTGAATATGCCTAAAATCATCTCCAAACTTCATCTGGTCCTCAATTGTACTCTCGAACCTCTTAAAATTTTTTATTTACTTATAAATATACTTTCTTTTTTTCTCCTTTATGGCATTTTCCAATATTGGCAAAAAAAAAAATACTAATATTCTTTAAAGTGTAAATGCTTTCAAAGTTGTTTTCAGTTTTTTAAGATTATATTTAAAGCTAATTTTTCTTCTCTTATCCTCCATACTTTACTGCCAAAATCAAAATAAGACCACTCAAATATAAGAATTATTAAAGAAGAAAAATAAGGAAAGAATACATTAACATTTAATGAATACCAGTAAAGGAAATTGGACTACAGTTCATTATATTCGTTATGGTATAGTCATTTAAGACTATGTAAAACTAAAGTCAAAGATGTGAAATGATAGTTGATCCAAATCTTACGCTATAAGACCTAACTTTTCATCATTCCTTTAAAAAATGAAAGCTAATATTAAGAAATATTGAGAGAATGTTCCTGAGAAATAAGAATCTAAATTTGCTCTGAAAAACTGTCAGTCACTAAACTATGATTAAATATATTAGGTTGAGCACTGTTTTATTAGCTATATTACACGTGAGATGACATATCGAAAATCTTTAACACTGGTTTCCTGTCAGTAGTGAAAAATCTTATGTTAACATAAAATCTTCCTGTCCATTCCAGGAGTTATTTATCACATAGAATAGATTGAAGTTGGTGACCAGTTGACCAGCAAAATAGATTGATTTTGACAGAAACTGCCTGGATAAAAAAAATGAATCAGACAAGAAAGAGAATTGCCACCTAGGTTGAAGCCTTGTTGGAGAAACTGAGAATGTTTAGCCAGTTAGGGAGAATCAAGTATGGAGTCCTGTGTGGATTTTCATATAACAATGAGCAGTTTGATCAGTGCACAAAGGTAGCCAGCTAGTGGTGCAAATAAGAGTCTGAAGGGCTAAAATCCCTGATATTCATCTGAGGCACAGCCAGCCAGTCCCCAAATCCTGGCTCATCCATCTGTCAGTGGAGGGAGTAGCTCCTTCCGGTATAAACTGTTCAGAGAGGTCTTTAGTGATCTTTCTACTAAGGAAAGTAACCATTATTAATGTGTTTCCTAAGATGTTTGTATTTGTGACCAAATGTCCCAGATCATTTATAAGCAACATGATCAAGATTCAGGTAAAGTTCCATTATTGGAACAGGCTGTTTTTCTTCATATAAGCATGTATTGTCTTTCCCATGTTACAGTGACTGTTTGAACCTCAAAACTTCAAGGGCACTTAGGCATTCTAAGTAAATGTCATATTTTCCCTTCTTCCTCAGAGGGAAGACAGAAGGCCTCAGATTTGAATCCATTCCATACTGATTCACACTGATCCTTTTCTTTTCTCCAATTATAATGGATGCAGAGTCTGCTTTCTGTCTAAGGCTGATCTGTACATTTGTGGTTATGCAAAACACTTTTCAGTCCTCAAAGATTTTTCTCCACCCTTCCTTCTTTTTTCTGTATATTCAGCTCACCTCTTTACAAGTTATATATCTTCCCCATTTTTAAAATTATACAGACCTCTAAAATCTTTAAAATGTATTAAGCATAGAAAAAATGTTTTCCTCACTATTCTCATTCTTGGTATCACCTTAATTAACTCCGCTTAACAAAACCACTTGAAAAGAGTTACCTAGACTTGGAGTCCAGACTTCCTCATTTCCTAGACATTTCTCCACCCATGCCCATCCTTCTCCTATCCCTCACCCACACCCAATGGAACCTGCTCTTCCCAAAGTTGCCCAAGTTTTAAGTTTTTTAAATTTTCAAGTAAGTTAATGCCCATTTCTCAGTCCTCACCTTATACTGAGTTTTGATGACATTTTAAATTTTGATTCTCACTGTGTGCCAGAGACTTCTCACCTCTACCACCCAGTCTTCGACTTGCTTCATTTTGCTTGTGTGATCACTGTCCTCATTCTGTCACCAATATTTTTGTTTCTTTTAGTGTTCTCACCCAATCTCTCCCCTTTTCCCACTTGCCTTTCTCATATTTTATAGAGAAGTTCTTACACTTCTGTGACTACAGTTATTATCTTGTATCTCAATCTCTAATTAAGCTCCCGCCTTGGGGATACCAAGCAGCATGTGTGACCACCTTTAGAACATACCCACTAGGATATCCCAGAGGCATCCCCAATGCATATTTAAAAGCAAACTTAGCATAGACAAATCCTATTCAAATCTGTTCTTCCTATTACAATGGTTAAAATGTATTGATCAGGTATTTACCAGATACTGTGTCCTTATGAACGTGTTAATATCTTTCATTCTTTCCCTTAATCTTTGAGGTAGATACACTTATTATCCTCATTTTCCAAACAAAGGAATTGATGTACAGGGAACAGTTCATCAGAGTCGCACATCTGATATGTAGGGAGACCTTGATCACCACCAGGCAGTCTGGGTCCAGAATCCATTCTGACCACTACATTATTCTGTTTTGCTGAAGTCAGAAAGCTAGTCACACACCTGACACTTCACTCTCTTTAAGTAAATCACCAGTCATACAGAACTCTTTACAGATATCCAATAGTGCTATATTTTTCCTTTCTTTTTTCTTTTTTTTTAACCTGAACATTCTTTTCTTTTTGCCACTCTAAACATCTTCCAAATCCATTGACCCCCTTCATCATCATTACCATGAGCCTACTTTCTGCTTTTTATGTCTCTTACCTACTTTATTATAACAGCCTCTTAAGTCTGGTTTTCATATTTTTATTATTTCCCATGCGGATATATGATTTTTTATCCTGTAGTTAGAGTGAGTTTGGAAAAAAGTATGTCTAATTATACTACACACTTATTTAAAAGAGTTTAATTACATTTTGAACAAAACATGAAATCCTTTATAGTATACAATATCAGTCATGAACTGCCCCCATAAGCAGAAAAGCATAATTCAAAAATACTGTTTAGAAAGTGGATTTTACAAATAGTTTTTCATTTTTACACCACAGTTTTGCCTGAGGCCATTTAGTTTCCAAGTTTTTCATTTTTAAATTCATCTTTACTAACATCAATGTTAGAGAATTACATGTATCATAATTTAAGTAAATTCATTTTAAAAATATATAAAGTAGATTTTTCATCTGCTGATGGGCAGTTGGGCTGCTCCTGCATCTGGGCTACTGTAAATGACATAGGGTCGCATATATTCTTTCAAGTTAGGGTTTGGGGTTTCTTCAGATATATTCCCACAACTTGAATTACTGGGTCATAAGGCAGTTCCATTTTTAATAATTTTTGAGTTATCTCCATTTCTGGCTGCAACAGTCCTACCAACAGGGCACAGGGGTTCCCTTTTCTCCACATTATCACCAACACTAGTTTGTTGATTTATTGATGATGGCCATTCTGACAGGTGTGAGGTGATATCTCAGTGTGGTTTTAATTTGCATTTCTCTGGTGATGGTGAGCATCTTTTCGTATGTCTATTGGCCATCTGTGTGTTTTCTTTGGAGAAGTGCCTGTTCAGGTCCTTTGCCCATTTATTTAATTGGACCGTTTGTTTGTCTTTCAGTATTGAGTTATATGAGTTCTTTATACATTTTGGATATTAATCCCTTATCTAATGAGTCAGTGGTGAATATGTTCTCTCATACAGTGGGTTGCCATTTCATTTTGTTGATGGTTTCTTTTGCTGTGCAAAGACTTTTTAGTTTAATGTTGTCCCATTTGTTTATTTTTCTTTTGTTTTCCTTGCCTGAGAAGATATAGCAGAAAAAATATTGCTATGAGAAGGGTTTGAGATTGTACTGTCTGTGTTTTCTTCTAGAGTTTTTATGGTTTCTAGTCTAACAGTAAAGTCCTTAATCCATTTTGAGTTCATTCTTGTGCATGGCATAAGAATGTGATATAGTTTTATTTTTTTGCGTATATCTGTCCAATTTTCCAAACACCATTTATTAAATAGATTCTCTTTACCCCCAAAATAAAAAAATAAAGTAGATTTTTAATGTTTACGGACAATATTTAAGTGAGCAATAATTTCATAGTGTATTTCCTTGGTGTCTAAGAGTAGAAATTTCTTATGACAGTATCTCTTACTGAGTTCTTTAATTAGGGATCTACTTAAAAAGAAAACAACAAAACACCCTTTAAAGGTTTAATTGACAAGGAGAGTGTTTTAAATATATTTCTTCTTTTCATTTTCTGGATTCCTTCAGTTTGAGAATTAATATGAGTATTTCAACAATAATAAAAGTGATAAATATAAATTTTGTAGTTAGAACAATGCTTTAATAAAAGCAGTTATAAATGACTGAGATTTTGGAAGGGTGACAGTAGTTGAATTGATGGCAAAATTCTAAGTCACAAGAAACATAGCTAATTGATGATATGGTTACAAAAAAATTAGGATACTTATTTTTAATAGTATCGATATGAGTTATCTATGTGATAATAAAATCCTCATTTCAACTGTTGTGTGTGTATGCATTTGTGTTTTTCTTTAGTCAGTAAACATGTAAGTAAAATGGAAGCTCCGAGAGAAGAAATATGTTCTGGTTTAATATCCTCTTTGCAATACAGATAGAGGTTGATTAACAAACATAAATCATGTTCCTTGTCCCACAGTTCATCCACAATTATATCTGTTAGGAACATAATTTATCAAAAATGTGAAAGGGAATTATATTGCTGAGTGGTTCTGTTTTATGAGTCTAGTTAGTCATTAAATACAGTTTTCAAAAGACAAATTATACTGTAAAGTTCTGAATACTTTTTAGTAAGAATGGTTCTAAATTCATTTTGATGATATCATATTTGATATCTAGAATTAATCATTCAGTACACATGTTTAGATTTTGATATTTCTGATTATAAAATTATTATAAGTGTTTATGGAGATCAGTTGTAGGACTCTGTCAATATTCCTTTGCCAAAGAATTAACTACAGGCCTAAAACTACAGAAATTTTAAAGCTGTATAGAAAAGATTGTCTGCTTGACTATGACAATTGCCAAACAAAAGTTGGGTCTTCATATGGATCTAGTTGTTAGCTATCATATTAACCTGGGTATTCTATTTATAGCTCTACATAGCCTGAAAGTATATGTCCTTTATCACAGCGTATCTCTATGTCTCAAATTACAGGGAAGTATTTTGAGATATAAGTAGGAAAGTGTCTTGGACTGTTCAAACTGCTATATCAAAATACTGTAGACTGGGTGATTTCTGAACAACCGCAATTTATTTCACAGTTCTGGAGGGTGGGAAGTCTAAAACCAAGTTTCCAGCAGATTTAGTGTCTGGTGAGAGTGTGCGTCCCGCTTCATGGAAAACTGTCTTTTTGCTGTGTTTTTTCTATATTGGAAGGGTGAGGAAGCCCTTGAGGGGCCTCTTATATAAGGACACTAATCCCATTCCTGAAGGCTTCACCTTCATGACCTAATCACCTCCCAAAGGCCTCACAGACACAGGTGGGAGATTAGGTTCCAACATATGGATTTTTGGAGGAACACAAACATTCATGCCATTGAAAAATGGACAGTTTTACACTCATACACACATATTAGTTTACTCAGGCTGTCATAAAAAATGCTATAGACTGAGTGGTTTAAACAACAGAAATTAATTTCTTAGAGTTTTGGAGGCTGGGGAGCCTAGGATCAGGTTGCCAGTATGGTTGAGTTTTGGTGTGAGTTCTTTTCCTGGCTTGTGGATGACCGCCCACTCTGTCATCACATGGCAGAGAGAAACAGCAAGCCCTCTGGTCTCTTTAAAGGGCACTACTCCCATTATGAGGCCTTTTCTCAACCTAATTCTCTTCAAAGGCTCCATCTGCAGATATCATCAGATTGGGAATGGGAGCTATGATACAATGAACTTTAGGGGAACACATTTCAATCCATAGCAATGTACAGGGGTATGTGTGTATGTATATAGATAATAGTAGGTAGATAGATAATATTATTATAATATAATATAATATAATATAATATAATATAATATATAATAATCACAATTTTAAAATTTGGCCCACTTTCTTTTCCCAAGCATTACTAATTTATTGTTGAAATTAACTATTCCAGTAGATGGAGGGGAAAATGTATCTTTTCAGACTTATTTCTTCAAAATTTAAGGACAGATTTTTTCAGAAAACTAATTTGTCCTCATTGTCATGACTCCTGAAACTTAAGTCTGTGGTAGTACACGTTTGGGCCAAATCTGAGCCTCCCCTCTCTGCTTGTTTCACAACTGCAGAAAAGATGCAGAGATAAGCTATGCATGTGGGTGGATGTGTGGTAATTTTCTTTGCTTCAAGTCCATTTGAATTATGGCATTTTGTTTAAAATGACCTTTAGATTGCTTCAAAAATAGAAGCATTTTTCATGATTACTAGGGGGATGGTAAGAAGTAGGAAAAAGGAAAATCTTGCCCGCATTGATTTCCCTTGAAATAAAGGGTGTTTGAGGTTGAAAAATAAATTAAGAAAGCAGTTTTTCTGTGCTGGGATCAGATTAAGTTCATGTTCAAGCTACAGTCCTTTCTTAACTGTCTCCAGAAATGTTTTATAAAAACGTAGTCACATGGAAGAGGTGACTTCATATGAATTATTTCCCTTACATCTCAACTTTTAATTGTTTTCTCTTTTGAAGTACTTTACACTTCAGCCCCAGCCCTAATTTATTCCAGAAATGAGAACTAGCAGAAAGTTTATTCAGAGCAGTGAACACACTCTCTCATAGATAATTTGAAATGCGAATAACGAGCTGCTGTCATACACATTCATGACTTCAGTAGACGGTCTGAATGCCTGTTGCAGAGTACATATGTTGGCTGCTTGACTGCTGTTCTCCTAGCATATTTCTAGGCGGCCTCTCTCACTGAAGTCAGATTCTCCTGTTCCTAATGTGGGTCACATATATATCAGCAGGCTTGTTAGAGCTCAAAGTGAGGTGACAACTGCCAACCTTGCTAAGTACAGATTTCATTTTCATTACCAGTAGGTGAAACGCTCTGTGGGTCTCTTATTAAGGTCAGTCTGATCCAATAGTCAGCAACCCCCTTGAAACCAGTCTTCTCTCTCTCTCTCTCTCTCTCTCTCTCTAATTTCTATTGTCTGTTAACCAGGTAAATGCTGCAAATAGACTTTTGTCTAGGGGAAGATATCAGAACTTAATCCTAATATTTCATATGTATTTTTCTATACATTTTCAAATAAAAACTGTGCTGTTAATAATCATTTTGAGATTTTCTGGATTATCTAGGGATTTTTTTTAAATAGGCAATTCTTAATAATTCAGACACACAGACTGAAATAGCAAGTGGATATTTTTGAAATCAATTTTATGTCCATTTACAATACATCCTATCTGAATGATGCCCTATGTAGACGTAACTGTGGTCTATAGTCATTTGGCATTGAGCAGACTCCTCTATGTCTAAAGTTCTCTTTTCGGAGATTTAGTTTTAATACTGGGGAGGGGAAGCTCAGTGTTTGGAAAGTCTCAGGGCAATAGAGTAGAAAAAAAAAGAGCACACGAAGTTAAGGACAGTGCTTACTGCAGGGTCTATTATGGTAATTTCTTTGATGTAAAAATAGAATTCAAGTTTTTGTTTGACTTTCATTTGGCTTCCCTTTCCTCATGACAGCCAAAGAGAAGAAATTTAGCTCTTCAGTGGATGAAGGAAATTGCTATGAAGAAAGGAAAGAGGAATTCTTTGAAAGGACAGAAGGAACAAATAAAGAGAATTTTTCATTTAGTTTTGTCACTTAAATTGAAGTAGTTGGTAACTGTGTAGTACTTTTGGTAATAGACAGAAACATGTATTCTTTTTTCATCCAGCCAGCAGTACTCTGATCGCTATAAATACATCAACACATAATGGACACTAAACCTTTTGAATTACTAAGGATCTCAGTTCAACCTTGTCTGAGTGACAAGGAGAACTCTTAGTGGTCTTGGGACATTTCACAGTTAGGGTCTATATTATGCTACAATACTTTTTTTGTGAAGTAGTTTTAAAAACCTGTAGTAGTTTAACTTAAATTTTACTTCCTTTCATTTTACCATATGATGCACATATTTTTAAAGCACTTCTTTAAAAAAGAGGATTCCTAGGTGTATGGAAAGGAAGAACTAGAGAAGCCACATGAATTTAATGGTAAATTATGCATGTCTGAGAGTAAGATAAAACCGGAGTCAACTCCCTCATTAATTCCTGGTAATCTTCGGAATATGGGTTACATAAAATCACTTCATAATGTTGAAAGTAGGAAAAAAAACATATAATACTGTGGTAAACACAAATTACAGTAATTTTACTAATATTCAATTTTAGCTTCGATTTTAGTCACCACCAGTAGTGATGATTTTTAGATATGGTTTGTTTTCAAGCTTACAATTTGTTGGAAGTGTAACATTTTATAAATATGATTCAGTGGAAAGAGGTTAACGTATCAAAACTATTTAAATTGAGATGTTTATTCTGCCAAGTTTTGGCTGAAAAAAAAAAAAGAATACCATTTTAGGAGGAGTCAAATGTTTCATTTTTTTTCCTAAAAAAAAGACATAAATAAAGTGAAAAAGTTACACTTTATTCTACCTTTAAATATAGTCAGCATCCCTGTGCTTTTGAAACTACATTTTTGTTATATGGTTATAGTCATAAAACTAAGTAACCTGGGTAAATACAGATTAGTTTTAATAATATTTAAGAGAAATTCTCCTGAGAATAACATCAGCTTCTTCAATAAATTTTGGAGATGCCCATGTTCTTGAGTTTTTCATAGGAAATATTATGGTAATATAAGTAACATATTTATAATTTACTAATGATTTTTAGTTAGACCAACAATCAAACCTCTCTGGTCATGTCTTCATTTTCTTAGATGTCATTTCAGAGTATCCTTTTCTGTGTCTGTATAATTTGAAAGGTAACTTATTCAGTAGTCCCATATTTACTAAGTACATCCTGTACAAGGTCAGGGATTATCATTTGGGGGTGTTTTTTTTTTTTTGTTCTCTACCAACTTGCTCCTTTTTAGATTGCAGAGTTCTTTGAGAAACATGAGCATTTTTAAATTAAAATTTTAAAGGGATAATTTAAAGACGTGTGTTGCAGGTGCAGTCAATATAACCATTGATTATTAAAAACAGCCATCATGGGAGCAATTCAGATATATAAAAAGATCAGTTACCTAACAAGTGATTGTAAAGCTCTAAATAATGAGAAATGCATTGTATGATAAATTTCCTCCCATGTGTAACTACCATATTCCTTTGGGATGGCTCTCAGATTGCTTTCTTTATACAGAGCTGCAATGTATATCTTTGAATTCAAATTCTTTTTATAACAGTTAACTAAGTCTGTTGGCCCCTCAAGGGTGCTATGAACATTATGTTCATAAGATATTTTGATATCCTTAGGAGTAATACATGTAAATAATATGCATTTCTGGGAATTGAAATAATTTACCTTGGAAATTTTGACCACTAGATTGTTTGTATAATTCAATAAGACAGTTCAGATATAACTGGGGAAAGAGATCTTTAAAGTGCATGTTGCAAAAGCCAAATTATTTTTTATATTAGCTTGGAAAATGAACTCTTAAAGTTTAACCTGGATGAGCTACTGTATATTATGTTGCTGACCTCTCCAACTAAAACCAGTCATAAATATGAAATTGCAAAATTTATCTTTAACTTCTTCAACCTCTAATTTCTCTCCTGTTTTCCTCTCCTGACAGACACTAATCACCATTTGGGTCATATTGGATTTTCATAATTGCTCCTGTTCAGGGTAAGTCATAAAGATCGAAGTCTCAAAGCACATTTCTATGAATCATAAATCTTACCTATCACCAAACTTTATTATCAATAATAATTTAAAAGATGCCAGAAAGAACAAAGCAGAGACATTGCATTTCTTTTTGAAGTAGGTTGAACTATTCCTCTCACTTACTTTAAAGCTTTGATTATAGTAGCAGATGTATTGTCCCAATGTATAAAGAAATATTGTTCTCCAAGGAAGCTATTTCCATTTTAAGCTCCTCAGTTTTATACTGTTAATTTTCCAGAAAGAAGAGCCATAAGTGATTACTTCCCATATTTTATAAATTCCAGTTAATATACAAGCTAAATGATTTTGTTTGTGTTTTATTTTTGCCTTTCTATTTTTTACTTTTCAATAATAAATAAACACCAGATTTTCCCACTTACAATGCAGTTTTAAAGCAAGAACTTTCCATTATATTTCTATAGTAAAAATCAGTCTTTTAACAAAGACTTACTTCTTAGACTCTATTTCATGCATGTTGGGCTACTTGATGTTGTCTCATATGTCAAAACAGAACTGTGATTCTGATCATTTAAAAAAATCCTTTTCCTCTGTTTTTTCAACTTGGACAATTTCTATTTATCTGCCTGCAATTATCACTGATCATTTTTGTTTTCCTCCCACATGCTGTTAAGCCTGCCAAATGAACTTTCCATTTGAGGCACTGTAATATTCCTTTTTTAGAAATTCAACATAATTATTTTTATAATTACCAGATCAATGCTAAGATTTCAAATGTATTTAATTATTTGGACCATAGTTTTATATGTCATTGATTGTACTTACAGTAGCTAATATAAAGGTTTTGTCTGTTAGTTCTGATACTGAAGTTGTCTCTGGGTTTGTTTTCTATAGACAGCCCCTGATCGTGATCAGTGGTTCTCAGTTATCTGTGTCTTCATGTATTTACAAACTTTGATTTTATTTGGCTGTTTGGTGATTATAAAGACACTGATTTTCTTATGTGTCTTCTAAAAGTGTTTACTTTTGTTCAAAAATCTACTGAATTATAAACTTGTTTTGTGTGTGCGTGTATGGAGATGGGTTCAGATAAGCCTATATCAGTTTTGCACTTAGTTATTGATGAGTGGCTTAATTCTGGGATGCAGTCTTTCTCCTAGGCATGAGACTTTTGGAATTTTAAATGAAAGCTCAAAGTGTGTACCTTGTTTCTCTAACTAGTGAGAATCAGGCTCCAAACTTTTCCTCCTGTGTTAGGAGACAGCTGGAATATCACCTCAGCTCTTTAAACTTTTTACCACTTGCTTGCTGGGAGTCTCCTCTAAACAAGCCCAATTTATTGGGCATTCAAGGATATGCGGGTTGTATATTTACATATCACACATAGTCCTGTGTGGTTGCTCACATTCCAGGACTTTCTCAGTTTATGACTGCTTTGAGATATGCCAGCTTTGTTATCTGACATATCAAACCAATAAGCTCATCTTCCTTTTATATTTCTAAGTGCTGTGTACTTTACATACAGGGGGAAAGGTGATAGCAAGCTTATTGAACCCAGTAAATTTTCCGTTATTCAGAAGTTGAACCCTCCCTAGTTTCTCCTTTATCTTGGGTTTTCTCCAGTTGTTTTAAATAGTTGGTTTTAACACATATTTAACCTAGAACTTATAATTAGCAAACCTGACATAATAGACAAAAAGCAGACATTTTAACCAACATTAAAAGTATATGTGTTGTGTTCAAATATATTATTAATACACTTAATTAATGTTGAATATTTTATGGAATTAATAATATACAGCACCATAAATAAAGCTTAAAAATTTCAAGGAACTTTAAGAGTTTGTCCTTTGATGAGAGAAAAATGAAACAAAATAATATTTAAAATTTAAAAAAATCATTAGTTCTTTGGAAATTAATCAAGGTTTGAATCCAAAATCAAAGATGAATTTTAGAAATTACCAAATATTCCTAACTGAATGATTATAAATGGAAATCAAATCTTATGGGCTAAATAGACCTGTATTTAAATAAATATATTAAAAAGGCATAATATGCAATGACCTTAATTTATGTCTGAAAACATATAGGAAGGTAGAACTAATTAATCTCATAAAGTAAAAGGAAATACATACTACCAATATGAGCATAAATTCATGAAATTTAAAGTGAACTTAATTTAGATAGGCTCAACTAAGCAGAAAGATAGTTATCTGAAACAGGTAATAACAGCTATAAACCTTTTGATGAAAGTGTTTGGAAAAGAAAGATAAGAGAAAGAGAGAGAGAAAACAAAATCTGGAATATAAATATCAAACATCTAGGAAAACATATCTCACTATGACTAAAATAGAAATAAAAAATTAAGTAATACAATATTTAGGAAATAAATTGAATTTATAGCAAAAAGTTTCTCAAAATAAAATATGTTAGACTCAGAAACCTTAACTCATTAATTTTAACAAAACAAAATAAAATAGAATTATTAAAAAATTCTTTAAGAACATTACCCATCTTTTTTACTGAATTTATTGGTGCGATACTGGTTCATAAAATGATACAGGTTTCAAGTGCACAGTTTTTTGGCACATCATCTCTATGTTACACTGTGTGTTTACCACCCAGACTCAAGGTTCCTTCCATCACCGTTTATCCCCCTTTTACCTCTTCTATCTACCACACCCCTCTTTTCCGCTGGCAATCACCATACTGTTATGTCTGTTTTATTTATTTTTGTGTAATCCTTTCCCATTTCTCAGCCAGTCTCCCAACCCCCCTTCCTTCTGACAGTTGTCAGTCTGTTTTCTGTTTTACTCTGTGTTTTGTTATGCGTCTGTTTCTGTTTTGTTAGTTTATATTATTCATTTGATTCCACATATAAGTGAAATAATATGATATTTATCTTTCTATGACTGGTTTATTTCACTTAGCATAATATTCCGCAGGTCCATCCATGCTGTAGCAAAAGGTAAGATTTCCTTCTTTTTTATGACCAAGTATTATTCAATTTTTTAAATGTACCACATTTTTATCCACTCATCTACTGATGGGCACTTGGGCTGCTTCCAAATCTCGTAATGAACATAGAGATGCGTATATTCTTTAGTTTTTTGGGTTTCTTCAGATACATTCCCAAAAGTGAAATCACTGGGTCACAAAGCTGTTCCACTTTTTATTTTTTGATAATATTCCATGCTCCATATTGTTTTCCAATGGCTGTATTGTTTTCCAGTGGCTGCACCAATCTGCATTCCCACAACAGTGCATGAGGGTTCCATTTTCCCCACATCCTCACCAGCACTTGTTCACTGATTTATTAATAGTAGCTATAATGACAGGTACAAAGTGATATCTCATTGTGGTTTTAATTTTCATTTCTCTGATGACTAGCAACATTGAGCATCTTTTCACATGTCTATTGGGCATCTGTATGTCCTCTTTCGAAAGTGGTTAGGAGCATTCCACTGACAGAGGATACAGGAAAGTCATTTATAGAAATGTGGAACCAAAGCTACAACTCATTTTGATGGCTATCGCTTAAGTGATTGCTTTATTTGGGAAAGACTAGTTGGCTATTTATGATTATCTTAGGTTTCTATTTCTTAACCATGAGACATGTATTTACAGGCTTAGGTTTTGGTTTGCTGATATAGGCTGCTAAGGCATTAGAACCACCTCAGTGTAATGGCTTCCTTGTTTAATTAAATTAATGTAATTTAATATCAGCATTATTTATGATCACCCCTATTGGAACCAACACATTTCCAAAAAGAGAAGGTAGATGAATGAATGAGTGTTTTCATGTGATGGCACAAAATATGCACAAAATTTAGAAAAACAACAATTATTATTAATAAAATGAGAAAAATTATATGTAAAAATTTATATTTGAATTTTTCATTAATGTGAAATATGTGCAGTTGCACAAGGCCACACTTGGTGTAATGTTCTACTATCACCACCTTGAAATTTTTGGTGAGTTTTGCACCAGTGACCTAACCTTTCCATTTGGCAATGGCTCTTTTAAATCATGTGGCCAGTTCTGATTGTGTAGTTCCATTTACATAAATGTAGAGAGAAGAATGTCACACTGATATATGGACATCTAGTTATCTGAGAAGAAAAGCGTTGGCATTATTGGAAGAAGTAATGTGGAAATGTTCATGATGTAAATGTGGAAATATTCTTCATTAGATCTGGTTGCTGGTTAGATGAATAGGCTTATGTCATGAAACTTTACTGAGCATTTTTTATGTATGAATGTTATACTTCAATTAAAATGTTTTAGAAAAGATTCACTGATATTTTTCATGATTTTCTTAGAACCTGGGTATCTTAAAATTCTCTTTGAAAAATATTAGTTATGAGGTCCGGAACTTGGGTATGAACAAGCCTGTTTCATTTTCTGTCTCAAAATAAAATCAGTGAAAACCTGATTCCATTACATTATCTGTAACTTTCACTAAAATATATTTTGGTGGACTGGTTAGCTGTAATTCCTCTAACTTTGAAAGCCATTATATTAACTAACTCATCACATTGGCTTGTTAACATATCTGAGAATTAGTAAAAGGAATGGGTGGGATTTTTATATTTGATTTCTTTGCCTTTATAATGTGCATTTTCTAAAATTATATGAGATTCAGGTTAACGCAGAAGAAATTCAAAATTCAGAATGTTCAAAAGTCAGAGGGAGCAAAATAGCGTTCTGTTTCATCTAGGCAAAGCAATCATGCCTAATGCCCTAATTACACCCTGTCATGGGGCTTGGCGGGGCGCTGCTCTGTGTGTTCCCTGAGAATTTGCATGTCATTTGGGGAAATCTGAAATGAGAGATGATTGTCACAAAGATTTTTTAATAGAGGATTTTTCTACTGAAGGGTCCTGTATTATATTCTGTTTTGATCCTATGGTTTTGTGTGGCACATTGTGGATTTATTTTTCAGAAGTAATTGCAGTTGAGGAAGAAAACCTTGAAGGACAAATCAATAAGACTAGATAAAGTTAAATCAATGAATAGATAGATACTGGTCATTTTAAACTCTTTATCTGTCTATTATTATTATGTACATCAGATATTAACTCCTAAAAGGGTTTTTTATTCCTATCAACCATTAAAAAATGTATCTTCTTTTATATGTATATAGATCTTCTCTGTAACTATCATGTATAGCCACATTGATCAAATCATAGCTTATTTTATGAGTAATTTTCCAGAAATAGTAGATTTAATTTTTTTTGAAACAATGAGAAAGTAAATAAAATTGAGGAATGTATGCTGGTGTTTTTTTAAGATCAACTTTTTAATTTTTTATTTTTTAATTAAATTTATATTTATTCACATTAGATCTTTTTGCTCAATTTGTCCATCCCCAAACCTTCCCCCAGCTTAGCTGTCAGCCTATTCTCTCTCTATGAGTCTGTCTCTATTTTGCTTGTTAGTTCAGTGTGTTCATTAGATTCCACATATTAGTGTAATCTTATGGTATTTGTCTTTCTCTAACTGGCTTACTTCACTTAGCATAATGTTTTCCAGGTCAATGAAAAAAAATACAATAAAAATCCAAAAAATTATATTTATTGGGGTGACATTGGTTAATAAAATTACATAGGTCTCCAATGTAAAGTTGTACTGGTTCCACTTTTGAACATAATAGTCTCTTTTGTGCAAGAAAACTATTGACATAATTATCATATTTATCACTGAAGATTTTTCATAAATTTGAAACTGCTGCCAATGTTGGTAGAAACTGACAGTCTTCAAAATGCTGGTTTTTCTTTCTCACAATCAGCCTGTAACCACAGATCAAAAATATTCACTTTATCTCTGATTGCAGTACCCAGGACTATGCAGTCAGGGTTCTGATTTCCCAGCAGGGCTACATTGTTAGAAGTTGTGCTTCAGGGTGTCCTTTCTTTCTTCTTTTTCTTAAGCATATTACCTTTGGTTGACCCACTCAGCTTACAATTAAAAAAAAAATGAAAACAAAACATCTGCCTTCCCAGTCCTCATAATTCCCTGTGTCATATTTAGGCAATGGTGACCATCAAATTTCAGAATCCTTTGGTGGGCTCCTGCAGCCCCATCACCCTGCCTACCCTTAGAGCAAAGAGCACAGTTAACTTGATCAGAGTAGAATACAATATTGTTATTAGCTTTCTTTTCCTTAAAAGGATGCTTTTCCACTTCCCAACAGAAGAGGAAATAGAAACAGTGGGGATCATTGAACAGCACTTGCCCAGCAGTACATGCCAAACTCTAGGGGATTAACTGTGATTTGAATAAAATATATCTAGCTCTAACAGAAGAAAGTGCATCGACAAAACAATGATGACCTGGGAAGCTCTGAGTTAGAGACGAATGAGCAGAGTTGAGGACGGATGATTCCTTGGTCAAAGCCAAGAGTTTATATGTGTGTGTGTGTGCATGTGTGTGAGTGTGTGTGTGTGAGAGAGAGAGAGAAATCCAAACACTGTGTTAGGCCTGTACAGGGAGATTTAAATTTGGGAAACTGTTTGAGAGAACCAAGAATATCATTCAAGAAAGAGCTAATCTATCAATTTGGCTAACTTGAAGCTCTTAGAGAAGGAATGGAAACATTATTTGCAAGAGAAGAGACTAAGAATGCAGGAAAGAGGATGGTTCCCTGCTGTGTGTTTCCCAGACAGAAGAATTCTCAAAGATGTTCTTAAAATCATGAGCTTCAGAGTTTTTGATTTCTCTTCCACCTGCAACCATGAAAGGCCTACGGCACATTGGGATCCCTATACATGCTCACCTATGTATAAAATCTTTTGTTAACTTTTTAGGGTAGGCTAGGGAAGAATTAGTAGAAGCAGAAAGAAAATCACTAGATACAACTAAGGAAAAATGTATATTTCATGTTTTTGTAATTATTTCTGAGATATTAAAATTTCTCATAACTGCTTTTATTCCCCACTTTTAATCTCAAACTTTCTTGTATCTACTGAAAAGTGATATTAAATAAGAGTTGGGCAAATTTTTTATATCAATACTGGATTTCTATGGGTATGAAATCTGACTATAACATCTTTTCTAAAATAATCATTGTCTTACCTTCTATGAGCTGGACATTGTAATAGATTTGAGGTGGGCATATGCAGGAAATTGTTAATTTTTAGTTTCTAAATTAGTTGAAGATTGAACAGGTCATTCTAACATTTGCCTTTGTGTACTCTTTGCCACGGGAACAGCTTCTTTTCTGTTGTTTAGGCAAACCTCTATTCTGCAAATATGTATTTGGCATGATCCTTCTTATAGAGAATCAGTATATAATAGCACCCATTAGAATAAATGTTAAAAGTTATTCCTTCAGTTCAACATGAAGTTGTGCAAACAAAATATTTTTTAAATACAAATTGAGATTATTTTACAGTTCTCATTTATGCATTCTGCCACTCCTCCTAGGCTACCCCCTCTGTATGTCTTGTGGGCCACTGGTGAGCTAAAAGGAAATTGACTATGGTTTTTAAAAATTCTTATTTTATATGATAGCTTATCTTACTCAGATGGAAAATGTATGAAATCATATTCGGAACAAAAGTAGCTTATTGCATACCAACTGAAGTTTGAAAAATATTGCTTCAGTAGTTTGCAGAAACCACAAAAATACCTGCAGCATGAAATGTTGAAATAATTACAGTCATTTTAAAAGTAATGAATTTCTTATTGATTACAGTAATGGATTGAGGTGAGGGCATTTTCTTTTTATTCTAAGAAGTTTTAACATATAATGAAGTATAATACTAAGAGATGGTCATGTAGGAAAACAATTTCTCACTGTAAAAGTCAAGCTGTATTATTAAAATCATATAAGATACCGAAAGAGCTTCTCTTCCAGTAATATGATTGTTAATCAATTTCTGGTAAGAGGATGGATTGATATTAGTTGTTCCAATTCTTTTTATCACTTTTTCCTAGATGGTTTTAAGCCCTTTGAATTCATTTTCTCTTTTTTAAAAAGCCATCTGAGTAGATTGGCTTATCCTTTTGGTTCACAGAACAAAGCTGTGGGCTCCTTAAGCAATTCCATGCCAGAGAACTTCCGGTATTATTTTTTTATTCCTTGGAGAACAGAGCCTTTCTTTAGCCCATGTCTTCTAAAATTACTATATATGGTGTTACATTTTAATAACACATTTGGATTGAGCACGTGAACCCTTCTATTTGCTTTCCGATTGGGTCTTGAAGGGAAGCTTATGAGCAGAATTGCAGTGCAAGTTTCCAACCAAAATTTTATGCTTTTAGCCCTCCCCTCTCTGCTATACTTATTCCACTGAACCACCCCCATGGAGGAAGCCCCTTCACCTTCCAGTTGCCTGTGCCTTCCTGATCTCTCTCTTTGCCCAATTGAAAACATGTTCTTAGAGAACCATTCAAAAGTCAAACAACGTTAAGCAGTACCCGTTAACTGAAAATACTATTGATATATGAAATAAGTAAGACTTTTTCTCAGGTCTTTCTTTATGAGTAATGGATCAAACTAATTAACACATTAGGTATAAATGAGGCATGTAGTAGAGTTTAAAATATCAATTATTAAGGGATGCTTGTATTTCGACAATGATGTCACCTAGTGCCCAAGATTAATTTTATCAAGTCAGCATTTAAGGTTCTAGTGAACAGTTGGGTTATTATGTGTAAGAAAAAGCAAAACATAAATGAAATCCCCAAAACTGTGACTTTCAGCTAGGGAAGACTTAGTGATGTTCATGTTCATGGTTCATAGTGATGTTCTACACTATATATCTGACCTGAAAAGCTTTGTCAAGTTTAAATAAAATTTGGTACAGAGTTTTATTGGCAACCTAGTAGTTCTGACCGATCCCTTCATAGGCATATGAAGATAGTGCTAGTAAAAACTGAGTCTGGTAATTTTATTTATTTATTTTTTTGAGGCAAGGGTGTGTCTCTGAGAGAAGTTACAAAAAGAAGCCAAAATATATAACAGAATAGTATAACTATTTTTCAGGGGAGGGGGTTGGAATGTTTAAATATTCATTTATTCATAAACTCATTGACATAAAGAACAAAACCAAGAAGATTACTCCTCGCAAGGCTCTGCATTAGGTACTCAAAAGAAACCCTGTTCCATCAAGGAGTATATTTTCTAACAAGAGGCACATGCATTAAGGAAAGATTACAGGATCCACGCAATTGAGAGTGGTACTATGACGGTTAAAGGCAGAGTGCCGTAATGACAGCATGTCAGTGTGACCCACGGAGAATTCCTCAGGTCATGTTAGTGCTGAAGTGGACACCAGGTTTGTCTAGGTAAAGATACAGAGTACACGTGCAGGCTGTACTGTCTGTGGCTGGGCAGTAGTTTGTGGATAGAAAGGTAACAAAATATAGTTATTGCACATCTCCAAATTGAATTGGTTCATAAGGATTATCAATAGAATAATTCTTTTAAAAATTGCTCCATTATCATTTCTACTTTTAAATTTAGAATAATTTCTTTTTTTCTTTTTATTGAACTTATTGGGGTGACACTGGTTGACAAAATTATATAGGCTTCAGGTGCAAAATTTTACAATACATCATCTGTACATCGTATTGTACATTCATCACCCTGAGTGAGGTCTCTGTCCATCATCATTTATTCCACCTATAGACACCTTAAGTCTACCTTACATCAATCAATTAATTAATTATTATGCTCGCTTACTCATTTTCTTCTCAAATTCCTTTAATGTGAGTCTTCTGGAATTATTATCTCATACAGATCTCTCATTATTTTTAGCTGTCAACTACAATAATTTGAGTTAATTAAAACTAGGCCTTTTGGCCCTGCCTCGCCTTTTGTGCTGTTGCCTTCCACCCATTCAGCCTACAGTAGCCACTGAGAGAAAGCATGTGTGACCAGGAAGGAAGGCATACCTTGCTTTAGGTTTCAAAGTACCATTTCTTTTATATTCTATTTATTTTTCAATGAAATTTATTAGAGTGATGTTGGTTAATAAGTTTATATAGGTTTCAAGTATATGTTTCTATGATATATGATCTGTATAATATATTGCGTGCCCAGCACCCCAAGTTAAATCATCTTCTGTCAGCATATATGACCCCTTGACCTTTTACTACCCCCATCCGTCTTCCCTCTGGTCACCTCCATGCTGTTGTCTGTGTCTATGAATTTTGGTTTGCTTGTTTTTGTTTGTTCATTTTTAGCTTTCAGTTTTCTATCCCACATTCAAATGCAATCATATGGTCTTTAAATTTTTCTGTCTGACTGAATTGCTTTTAATTGATATTTTAACCATAAGAGAAAGAATGTAATTTAAAATTTGTTATTTTTATCTGCAAGAAATGAACACTTTATAGAAAAAAATATATTAAATATATATTAATTAATGACAAGGAGTATACATTATATATGATGTTTCTACACATTGTGTTTTATGTTTATATATAATTACGTAGACATCAATGTATATATTAATACATTTTATTATATATGTTCCTATTATATTATAAATATAGATTTTTGTGTTTATATATGTATATGTAAGTAGATGTAGCATTTTATTTCTGACAACAGATAAAAGAAAAAGCTGTGAGACTATCTGTATGATTTAGCTTTGTCCTATTTCAATAGGTGCCTATTTCCATCGCTTTGAAATTCTTTTTCTACTTTTCTGTACTATGCAGTCAAAGTGGTGCTGACTTCTATTTCTCCTTTTGATGAAATTACATCTTAGAACCATTTTTCTATTTTTACCTAATAAAGTCTGGCCCTGAGAAACACTATAATGTGTAGCCTTTATTCAACACAATATACACCTGTGGGTTTTCTGCCACTCATCCTTTTCTCATCCCTCTCCCTTTCCCACACACGTAGGCCTGTCTTTCACCCTGTACCTCTTCCCACCCAAGGGTCTGCTGCTGCTATTGTTCAGAGCCCAGGAACACGCTTCACCTCTGCTCGTGAGGCAGGAACAGCAGCTGAGCAAGGCCATGGGAAGCTAACTCTATGGCGGATTTGCCTACAAAGTGCTCTTCACTTCTCGACCCTGAGAGATGCATTTTTATAATTTTCTTATCTGTTCGCAAGCACTTTTACCAAAAGGAAAGTTAATTATGGGGTCTGTAAAAATATTTTGCCAAAGTGAGAAAGTGTTTCTACTAACATTTCCACTTCTACACTGCTATAAGCTTTCATATACTCCCAACAGCTTAACTGAAAGAAGCTGCAAGGGCTTTCATTTTGACATTAATCTTATTTTAGCTTCAGATGCTCTCAATTAGCAGCTGTCTTTGTTTCATGAGAAATGCTTTTGATTAGCAGATTTTTGTTTACATGGTTGCTCAGACCACAGTGAGACAGAACAGCTAATTTGCTCTCCAATTGCTTTTCTCTTGTGTTAAAGATGGCTTGAGTGTTACAGAGAATTGTCTCTGTTTAATTAGTTACAAATAAAATACGCTAATTTGGCAAATACAGATTATTTTCTTGTACAACTCTTACCTTACTCCTTTCTTTAAGCTTAAATTTGGTCACTACTTAAACTTCATGATAAATAGTTCAATGCAACCAGTGGATGTAATTATCTGCGCACAAGAAATGTCTATAGTGGTGAATGCACTTCTATATAATGTAAGTTGATCTGAATGGAATTTTTGTATATATTTTTGATAGGTATGAGGATTGAAGTTTTGAAAATCAAACTGTCTTAATGACCTTCTGTGATGAGCATATTTATTTAAGTTACCACAGGAAATTGTCCTCTCTTTCAGTGTCCCTGTGTCTTTGACAAAGGAAAAGAAAAATTGATTGTTTTGATATTTGCCCAGTGAAGTGTCTTATTCATCCTTTAAATCTTTGAGAGTAGTACTTTAAATTGAAACTTCCAATTGAAAAGAACTCCTCAGCTTGGCTTAGAAATATGAATTATTCAATCTTAAATTGAGTTGAAAAGCCATCTGTATGGATGTCATGCCTATGTTATTATCCTTTCTGACAAATAGACCCTGGGTAAATTTTAACAGTGATTTCGTCATTGCAAGGCTTTAAGTAAAATGGGGAGAAAATGAAGTTTGTCTCTTTCTTCTTCTATCTCATGCATACTTCTTGCCTATTTCCTGAGACCCTAATGCCTATATCTCCACTTTATATCCACTTTATTAATAACATTGCTGCCCTGAGGTTAAATGTGGGTTTCCAAATGCTCAGAAGAATGAAAAGTCAATGATATGCCTTTAAGCACTAATAACCAACTACGTAAAGCACATTTTATTTTGGCATAAGGTTATTATGCCTTCAAAATAAGACCCGTGAGGGGCTGCTTATGGTGTTCAGTGCAAAGACTAAACCTAGTTTTGACTCTATTTAAACATTTATTATACTTCAAACACATGGATTAAAGAAAGAAATAAAGAATACTTACATACTCAGACACATTATTTATGGAAAATTAGGCTTTAAGTTTGTAACTTAAATATTTGAATATTGTACATTTAATAAGAAAATAAAACTTTTTTAGGCCAGTAAATGATCATAAACCATATTTTGTTATTTGGATGAGCTTTAATTTATCTTACTGAGCCCTAATAGGATATATTGTTAATATAAAATATCATTATACAGTGCTGCTAAGGATATTATAGCTTAATCTTGGGTTACTCCTTATTTGTTTCAGAAAAGTTTCCAGTCCTGGCTGGTGTGGCTCAGTGGATTGAGTGCTGGCCTGAAAATCCAAAGGTCACTGGTTCAATTCTGGGTCAGGGCACATGACTGGGTTGCAGTCCAGGTGACCTGAGAAGCAGCTGATCCATGTGTTTTTCATACATCAATGTTTCCCTCTTTTTTCTCCTACACTTCCCTTTCTCTAAAAATAAATAAATAAAATACAAAAAAAATAAAAATTTCCAAAAGTTGGAAATGCAAATATAATAGTAATAATATTTATAAATAAGTACTTATTTTTATTTATTTGTAAACAATTTTGAGATTATTTGAAGACAATTACACATTCTTGTTATAAGATTATGAATTTTTTCATTGGAATGATTCATTTTCACGTTTAAGATTTAGTCACTTGACACATGGTTACTTTAAAGAAGAGGTTAGCAAACAAAGCAATTGGTGAATTTTGACACAAGACGTACAGTTGCCAAATTTTGCTAGGTTCCAATGATGAGTAAGATTTACTTCCTTCTTTATATATCCCAGGATAATTACTAAAGTGTTGTCGAATAACATTTGCTCTTCTTTTTTAAAGCAAGAAAACAAAATTAAATCATATTGAAAAGAATTGCTTGATTTTATTTTATTTTACCTGTTTTTGGATCCGTTATTACATTTGACATCAATTATAAAGAAATTATTTTAAAACCACAACAGTTTCCTGTAGAGTCTGTTCCCAAATGTAAATTAGGGCATTTAATTTTATTTAACCTACATTTTTGCTCATATCTAAACTAACATACAGTTTGAACAGTATTGAACTAACTAACAGACATTATTCAAATTAAAAATAATTCACAATTAGACGACAGTCACTTTATTTTAAATAATTGAGCAATTCTCTTTGGTTGTGAATCTGTAT
This sequence comes from Tonatia bakeri, assembly GCA_004024845.1. Classification (NCBI taxonomy): domain Eukaryota; kingdom Metazoa; phylum Chordata; class Mammalia; order Chiroptera; family Phyllostomidae; genus Tonatia; species Tonatia bakeri. Next base: position 137,848 of record PVIA01001687.1, on the reverse strand, counting down.
GTGAATGTGTTGGAGAGAGAGGGTGGGGAGACAGAGAGAAGGAATGATTTGATTCATTGATTGAAACACAAAAATTCAGGGATAGACATAGAAAGTTATAATCCCATTCAGGGAGTGAAAATATTTCTATTTTAAAAATAATGGTATTGGGTAGTGTCTTGTGATAGAATAAATACTTGATCTTAAGACAGGAAAACAGGGATCTGATGTTTACTGAAAATATTCCTAGAAAAAAATGAAGTCCCTTCTATATTTTAGTTTTCAAAAATGTGAATATATATTAACATGAATATATGTCATTGCTTTTAGTCAGTATTTAGAGGAATCCAAATTAGAACAAAACAAAAACAAAACTTACCAAGATCTTCTTAGTGAAACTATTAGGACACTAATAGAAGCTAATTAAAAATTCAATGTTACCTAATAAAAAGAACAATAAAATGAATTTATTGGCTAAAATGTCTATACAGCCCAAGGTTAAGTCAAATTTCAGCTTTATTCTTGGCTCTGTATTTCCATCATGGAATCACATGTGATGAAGAAAAGTTTAGATTATTTAATAAATCAAACCAGTTCTCAAAATGGTAAACAAAGACAAGTCATGCCTCTTTTCCAGAATTTCTGAGTGTAACGAGAGAGCTCTATGTCACCCACCTCTTTGGTCTAAGTCACAAGCTGGACCAAAATGTCTGGGCTGAGAGTGGGAGAACATAAGTTTCTCTGAAGCAAAATTGAAGGAATGTTGTCCCAAGAAAATGTAGTCAATGAACAAAAGAGCAAAATAAAAGCTAGCACAACCAGGAAGGAAAGGATGAAGTTCTGTTTTATAGTGTGATATATTCATTGACCAAAATGGTTGGCACATTTATTTGACAGGAACTGTAGCTTCTTCTTAGATAAATGTGAAGGCAAACTTAAACCAAAGCATCGCAGGCCTGAAGTGCCGTCGTCACCTGGAATGCCTTGGTTTTGAGGGAGATGTGGCATAGAGCAATAGTGGGACTTTGCACTCATGGAGACTGTTGAAATGTGCAGTGGACGGGGAGCTGCTTTCCCAGAAGTGCATGCACCTTTCAAAGTCACAGAAATTCAACCAAGGAGTCTAAGGAATGGCTCTCTCAGAGGAGAAAGATCGAATTCTCAGAGGTCGAACCCCATGATAAGGACTCAGTGTGAAATGAGGCGAGTGTTTACATGTCCAGGGGGTTTAGCAGGGGTCCCAAAAGATTTAACAGAAGAGGTTAGTAAAAGAATATGAATATTTTTAAATTTCTTAGGAAGGTCTTAACCCAACTTTACACCATAACTGAGGGAAATCTCCCACAAGAGAGCTTATATTTACTAAATGGATGAATTTACTTTGGGTAAGTCCTTTGGTTTAGAAAACTATTTTTGTTTTCAAGACTACGCCTAAAGAAGGAGTAGGAAGTGAAACTAACAAGAAGGCAGCAGAAAGGTGGGCTGGACGTACAAATTAAGTTATCATGCTTGTACACTTGGTTGGTAGGCCAGGATTCCTAGACAATAATACATGTGGTGGAGCCTCCTGTCAGAATGAATAAAATTCTTAAGTGTTTGGAAAGTTTAAGAAATATTTCTTGGAGGTGTTTAACATTTCATAGAAATAGTTTGGTGACGTTCTTCCTTGAGGCAAAAGATAGATTAAATGTGCCTTTAAAATTCCTTTCATATTAATGACTCAATGGTATTTGCTTTTATGTTCAGGATAAAAGTATTTATACTGAAAAACTGGTGGCCTTTATGACTTTTTACAATTCTGTGACACTTTTATTGTTTATATAGGAAACACTTGAATCTCCTTGGGCACTGTATAATAAGAATTATTTATGATAGAATAATTGAATTTTCTTTTAATCTTGTGTCACTATTGTTTCGGATAGCAGGTTATGGATGCCCACAGTCCACTAAAAGCAGCAGGTGAAGTATGTTAGCTCTAAACATTCTAGCATTTTGTTGGCTCCCTCTTTGTTTAAATGACAGCTAGCTATCTATTATACCATGATGCCTTTTACCTGTCTTCATGTCAATACAGAAGCTGTGTTACCTATTATTATGTCACACTTGAGAGCCTAATAAAATAGGATCACAGACCAGTCTCCAGTTATTAGCAGTAAGACTGGGACAAATAATTCCATCTCTTCATAATGAGTGTACATGTTATTTAATTAAAATAAAAAATGAAACTATGAGGTAAGCACACACTGTAGAGCCCCGTTTAAGATCTCTTTTAATCAAAATTGGTTTTACCTAAATTGATTCATTATATTTGATGTTTGATTAAAATAAAACAGTAAACTAAATTTTCATTTAATTCAATCTCTTTGGTTGTAAGAAAACTTAAAAAAATAGCATAATCTTAAGTGCTATTTATTTATTTCAACATCCCAGGTAGGTTAACATCATTATTATTAGTTTTTTGTGCAGACAAGAAAACTGAAGCACAGTAAATTTAAGTAACTCGGCCCAATGTCACACACCTTCAGTGTGATCAAAATGGAATAAAAACACAGGTCTGATTAACCTTAAAAATATATATTTGCAACTAAGGACTCTGCTCTAGTCCTGGTTCTACTTTTAATGGCATTGAGATGAACCACTTATTTTTTTTCTGCTTCAAAATTCCTTTTGTAATACTAGAGCAGGTAATCATTGAAGTAGCTTCTGGTTCACATATTTTATTCTGTGAGACATATTATATTAGCATTTTCATATTTTATTCTGTGAGATAAAGACTTAGTATATTTCTAAGCAGTCAACACATATGTTAACGTTACTTGCCCAACAAAAATAATGTAAATACATTTTTGCTAATTAATGCTCCTTTGTGCATATGCAGGCAATGCAGCTTTAGTAGTATCTATTGAAATAGAGAATCCTTTTACGGTCCTTTTTTAAGAAAAAAAATTATGCCACATAAAATATTATACATATTTAAGGTATAAAACCTGTTCCTTTAGTATATGTATAATTGTGACATTGTCACCACAATCAGGCTAGTTTACATGTCCATCACTACATAGTTTTGTTTTTATTCTGGGTGTGGTGACAACATTAAGATCTACTCTCTTAGCAAATTTTAAGTACACAATACAGAATTATTAACTATGTCACCATGCTGTGCATTAGGTTTTCAGAGTGTATTCGTCCTGTGTAACTGAAACCTTATACCCTTTGACCAGCATCTCTCCATGTCTTCTAGCCTGTGGCAAGTACTCTTCTTCTCTCAGCTTGTAGAAGTGCAACTCTTTCAAATTCTACATAAAAGTGAGGTCTTGCAATATTTTGTGCCTGGCCTATTTCACTTAGCATAGCATCCTCTAGAATCATACTTGTCACAAATAGCAGGATTTCCTCCTTGTGTAAGTCTGAATAACCCTTCATTTTGTGTATATATGACATTTTCTTCATCCAGCCATCTGCCAGTGTACATTGGGTTGTTTCCATTACCTGGCTACTTTGAATAATATTATAAGAACATGGCAGTGCAGATGTCTCCTAGGGATACTGATTTTGTTTCTATTGGATATACCCAGAAGTGGGATTTCTGGGTCATATGATAGTTCTATTTCAAGGAACCTCCATACTGTTGTCCATATTCACTGTACCATTTTACATCCCCACCAATGGGACACGAGAGTTCCCTGTACTCCACACTCTCTCCAGCACTTAGTATCACTTTTTCTTTTTTAGTAAGAGTCATTCAAACAGGTGCTAGGTGATATCTCATTGTGGTTTTGATTTACATTTCATTATGATTAGTTACACTGAGGACCTTTTTCATACACCTGTTGGCCATTTTTATGTCTTCTTTTGAAAAATATCTATTTGGGTCCTTTGTCCATTTTTTAAAATCCTGACCCAAGGATAAGTTTATTGATTTGAGAGAGAGAGGGAGGAAGGGAGAGAGAAAGAGAGAGAGAGAGAAACATTTACCAGTTGCCTCTTGTTCATGCCCTGACAGTGGATTGAACCCACAACATTTTGGTGAAAAGTGCCCGGGATGATGCTCCAAGCAACTGAGCCACCCAGCCAGGGCTAGCTAGTTTCTTTCTTTCTTTCTTTCTTTCTTTCTTTCTTTCTTTCTTTCTTTCTTTCTTTCTTTCTTTCTTTCTTTCTTTCTTTCTTTCTTATTAAATTTTTTTTCTTTGCCCATTTTTAAATTGGGTTATTTTTGTTTTCTTGTTTTTGAGTTGTATGAGTTCCTTATATAGTTGGAATAATTACCCCTTATCAGATACATAGTCTGCAAATACTTTCATTTTTTCCCATTGGTTGACTTTTACTTTGTTGATTGTCTACTTTACCTTGCAGCAAATTTTTAATTTGATGAAATCATACATATCTATTTTTGTTTTTGTTGCTTGCATTTTTGCCCAAAAAACATTGCCCAGACCAATTTCAAGGAGCTTTTTCCTATTTTCTTCCAGGAGTTTTATGGTTTCAGGTCTTAAGTTTAACTCTTTAATTCATTTCTAGTTCACTTTTTGTCTATGGTATGAAATAAATGGCTTGTTATCCATTTTATAGCCTTGGTGTGGCCACTGGAGAAGCATTGCTTATATGCTCTTGTCAGTGTCCCTTTGCAAACACTGTTTTGTCTTCTGTTAGGACATCGCAGTCTGTTTATCAACAGGGATGACTTTTACTTCAGAATGTTTATGCTCCTGTCTTAATAATTCAGGATGGTTAATCACTTAGTTATCCTAATTTTTTTATTAGATGTACATTTATATTAGGATTGAAATAGGAAAGGTCCTGCCCTTCAAAGCATGTTTAGACTGTTTAGCAAGAGAGACAGACATTGATAGAAATAATTATAGCATATTGGCGTTAAGGGCGTTATTGTGGCCAAATGACCCTGGCCACTTTGTTCAGTAAGTATCAAGTATCTTCGGTAAACACTTTGGTGCTAGCTAATGATGGGTGGATGTTTTGGGAGGCCAAATAACTAGGTGGAATGCCATAATGAAAGGTCATATTTCTCCAGGCATACACATATTGTGAAAATTAATATTTAAACTAATTTTAAATTAAGAAATTTAGAGTTCCAAACCTATTCTGTACTTCTGGGAATTTACTAATGGAGGTACTTTAATCAGTATTTTGCATGAGGTTTGGCTTGGAGGCCAATGAAAAGTAAAGCAGACAGAAAAACCAGTTGCCCTTGACACTGAGTGAAGTGGCAGATGTGGAAAGGAGGGATGCAAGGCCAGACAGGACTCTTGAACAGAGTAGTGCTCAGGTAGTATTGGTCTGGCCAGATTCTACATCTTTTTCATGCTTGCCTTGAGATACTGTATGATATTTCCTGCCAATTAAAATTTTGAGCACTCATTTCACCATAAAAACATTATTGTGAACATCCTTTCTGCTAATAAACAAACTTTGATACCAATGTTATTAACAAAATTGAAATGATAGATTATTACCTCTAATTTCATTGATTCTTGATTGAGGTACTTATGATACTATCAGGAACTTTGGTTTCTGATTTTGATATCTCACGTTCTAAGTAACCACCTCTAGGTTCTAGATTAAAACAAATATATGGCTTATTCTGAATGCAAATCCCAGCAAAGGGCCTACAATTCGTATATTATAGTGTGACTTTGGATACAGATTTTCCTTCCAAGATCCACACTGATTTCACACTTAGATCAAATAAGATAATAGTTTTTAAAGGGGGAGTTGACAGGTTGTACTTTCCACAATAAGTATAACAGCAAAAATAGACTTGCAAACAAAATTAAAACTATCATTTAGTTGTCTCTTCAGCTATATTATATAGATTTCTGTTTGGAAACATATATTAACTCTAGTTTCAAAATCCCAGGAAAAACTCCAGCACTACTTCCAGTCCCTATGATAAACTTACTTTATTTTCTACTGAATTTTCCATCTGTCCTTTGATGGTTCTTTCAACACAGTTTAAGTGAAGACCAATTATATCATAGACAGTGTGTTAGCTTAGGAGTGAAATGAATATGATATAATAGTAGCCTCAAAGAACTCAGTCTCAAGTGAGAAGAAAATAAGTATGGAAGGTTCAAGCACAACCAAACAATTATGGTGGGACTATGGAGACATAGTACATTTATTAATGAATCATTTTATTTTTGTGGTAGTTTTCTAAAATAGAATGGTGCATGCCTTGATTTTTTATTCTTGGGATTATTTATAATGTAGGGTTCATTAAAATTTTATTAAATAAATGAAATCTACCTTTAAGAAAATTCTTATTGTAGCGGGGTAATTGTCATACCCTGCAGTTAGATTTAGTGTTTCCAAATGTATAGGATGTGTGGAATGACTCATGTGGACTCAACTCAAGAACAGGGTGGAGCAAAAGCAGGTTTACAGTTGTGAGTATGTGAAACACAGAGTTGAGTCTTATTATTTAATAATTGTTGTATTATTTTTGATTCAAACAACTGTAAACCTACTTTTTCCCCACACCCTGTATAGTAAATTATACCTCTCTCAATGAACTTGATGTCGGTCTAAAATCTTCCACACAGTTCTCTGGGCAGTTGTGCAAATCAGCTGTCATTAGAAATTAAGATGCAAGCATTTGTGTCATTTGTATAACTGCTATGATCTAATGAGGATGTGATATTTTTTTATTATTGTTTAAGCTGTTACAGTGGTTCCCACTGTCCTCTCCTTCCTCTCTTTTACCCAGCCCTACCCTCTTCCCACCAAGCCAACATGTGTAAAGTATTTGAAAAGTGCTCCCTGATGATATTAAACTTATTTGCCACACTTGCAAAGCCTAAAGTAAGTAACCTTTCACCATGCCAAGGTATTAGGGAGCTTTGCACAGTGTCGTTCCCTTGTAAAAACAACCCAAATGTGTTCCTAAATGAGAAGCAAGTTCTGAGCAATCTAAAACCTTTCTTACATAACCCTTTTAAATAAAAATCTTCAAAAGATATTTTCTGTGAGTTTCTTTCACATTTTGTGAGTTCTGCTAACCTTTTATGCCTGACACATTTTCACAGGGTGTTTGCTGAGTTTTGCTTGATATGCAGTAGCTTTATCCTATTCAGCTTCCAGTTGGGGCTGCCTTTAGAAACAGCTGTGCTGCATCATCCTTTCTTTTGTCCGGAGAATACTAAGTGGTAACCTGCTGCCGTGCTGCTGCCAAAGCAAATTAGGTGCTTGATTCCTGTGTAGTGCCCCAATTACAGGTAAGGAGGGCACTTACCATGAGGTACTTGTCCTGTTGTGTGGGACTCAAGATTTCAGTTGGAAAATATTGTTCTTAGGAAAGACACTTACGACTGATTAAACAAAGACCAACTTGATATTATCTCAAAACTAGAAAACTGAAATTTTCTATGAGTGCCTAATTTATTTTTAATAAATTCAGTGTGTATAAGAGATTGAATGCCAGTTCTAGGCAAGAAATTTGTATACTTTGGGTTAATTTCACTGTGAATTGGAGTCTATGTTTTGCACATGGATCTCTATATATACCCCATATTTTGCCATGAATAATGTGCACTTCTTTGCCAAAATTTCTGAGGGAAAACTAAGGATGCCTATTAGTCATGGGTATAATGATTGCATACCATAGGTATAATAATGGAAATAATAACCCCATGTATAACGCACACAAACATGTGAGTGCACATTATACACAGCAGAATATGGTATTTAGGTTGACCTTTGGTCCAGACATTCTTACCTCATCTTCCGTGCTCATGAAAGAGTTTGGAAAACATGTTTCTGCTCTTATAGAAATTAATGGTCAGTTTAATGGTGGCCTTCCCATTTTGGCTGTTGATTTTTATGTTGTTGACATTTTGTTTTGTTTTGTTTGTTTTTTTCTTACATGGCAGGAAAGGAAGCTAATATCTATAGAAGATATGCCAGGGACTTTGCTAAGTATTTTTACATGTGTGTTTTCATTTTATCCTCCAAATAACCCTGTAAGTTCCTAGAACACCATGCATTTCTGGGACCTATTATTTCCATTTTACAGATTGAAAAGTTGAGGATAGAAAGATTTGGTAACTGGTAAAAAATAGAGCAAATTAACTGAGACAGTGTTCTGTAAGTATAATCCATACCTTTGGCTGTCTATTTGCTGGTGATCTCTACCTCATTTTCTGACTCAGTTTCATCCTGATGGTAGTTAGTGGAAGAAGAAAACTGGACCTTACTCTTCATCAAACTTCGTGCTGTCTTCTACTTCATACTGAAGTCTGTTCTTGTGCCTTTGTTTGTGTTGTTGGCATTTCCCATCACCATCTCAGCCTCTCCGTATGATACTGTATTCATCCTTTCTGTGTTCTAGGGTCTCTGATCTGAGATAAAACCTCCCATATTGTTCCAAGCTACTTGGATCTCATACTTTCCTGATCATTTGCTCTTGCTCTTGCACTCAGCAAGCAATTTATAAAAGTTATCTGTTCTTAAAAGTTTGTCATTCAATTCAAGATTTCACTGTTCATGATATATGGCTTTGAATAAAAAGTATATTTTTCCTAGCTATACACTAGAATTACCTTTCCTGACTTATTAAATATTTTTAGATGTTGATTTTTGTCCTCTAGTCTAGACTGGATGAGTTTGTGAATAAAGGTTATATCTTCCCCTGCGTTTTGACTCCCAGAGTTTTAGTCTAACATTAGCACCATATTAAGTGTCTAGAAGTATTTTGATTGATTAAAACCGAATGCAGTACTCAGTAACCTCATAGCCAGCCTGCTGTTCCAGACACTAGATTGCCCTTCTTGTTATGCCTCTCTGATTGACATTAAACTTTGCAAGCATGTACATGAGCAGTTCAAAATAATTCCCAATATAACTCAAGTCTGATGACATTTGGTACTGCTGCACTTTCCAGAAATTGATGGAAAATGTCAATTCTTCCCTGTGGCAATTTTGCCAATTTCAACTAAAGTGAAAGTAGATGTTGCTAGGCAAACAAACCAATTTCTTCCAGAAATACAAATGAGTTAATGAGCAAGGTAGTTTGCTTCCAAAATACATGTATCCTGAAAAGGATACAGGATAATACTGAAATTAGACTGTTTGAGCATATGGCCTTTGAAATATTTTTATTAATTACTTAACAGGCTGAGTTTAGTTACTTTGATGAATTTATACTTGACATAACTTCTCTGAGTGTAAGGTTAAAGTGGTTTTGTTTAGTTTAGGGAAAAATCCAAAAAATAACTAATCTCTCTAGCAAATACCCTTTGAGTGAGTGTCTCTGATATGACAGTCAATCCCTGTGCCATTGTGGGCACGGGAGGGTGAAATTTCATCAAGAACTGGTTCCTGGACTTAAAGGACTCATAATCTCAGAGAGATAAGTAAAGGCAGTTAATTGTTGTTATTACTATAGTAGGAGCATTTACAAACTACATGGATGGCACAAAGCAAGAAGCTCTATTGTTGATCTTAGAATTCAGACAAAGATGGTAAAAGAATCTAGACCTGACATTTGAAGGATGAATAAGGATTCACCAAGCAGATATGTGGAAAGGTAATTTCGACTGGTTTTATAGTCTAACACCCACATTATATACTGTGCAAGTATATATTATATGAGGTAGAAAGGAAATAGACTTAGGATAGGACTAGAGTGCTAAAGTACATAGTCTGAATACCTTAGGTAAACATTTAAAAGTTCTATTTAGAAAAAAACATTCCTCTTATTGTTTAAATTGAGCATTCTGGCAGATGTTGAGTGTGGATGGTAGTGGAAGTGTGTGGCAGTGGCACAGGAGGAGTAAGTGGGAAGACATTTCTGTCAGTGAGATATAACTGGTTATAGATAATGAATGTTAGATTAGACTGGTCAGGATTGAATTAACTCCAATACTTTTAATGTTGGTTTCTAACAAAAAAATCTGGAACTTGAAAATTTATGCTATATGTGAGAAATTAGATAATTAAAAGATGGCTAATCAAAGGAGATCTACTTTGTACCAGAATGCCATTTTAGGATATTCTAGTAAAAAATACCTTCTAGTAAAGTTAAAATCTGAGCAAAAAGTGACTTTTTTTTAGATTGTGTTCACATAAACAATTTTATTCATATTTTCAGTTCTACTCAAAGCCCTAAAGGCCTGATGAAGATGTCTTCCATTCAGCAAGACTGGAAAAACATTTTCCTGCATTTCCTACTCAGTTCCATTTATCCATGGAGAGGTCCCATCCAGGACACAGTCAAGCTAATTTCATTCACTGCTATATACATGCAGAGAGAATGAGAGCAAGAAATCGATTGTAAACTCATGGACCATCTGCCTCACAGGCAACACCTTCAGCATTTGTTCTGAATTGAGTGTGAGTTATGTCAATCAATTCCGAGTTCTCCTCTTGTCAGTTCTCAACTATCTCTAATAATATAAAAATGATTGCTAATTATAAATATATGTATTTAAAAGTAAAAAAGTCTGTGCATGGTACCTAGTTTTAATGTTCTGTATATTATGATGTTTGACATCTTAAAAAGCCCTTCTGGTAAAGGAGACTATCCATCTCAGGACTAGCTAATTCTGAGAGGTAGGAAAGCATCCAGCCAGGAGAATGCCTTTGTTTTGCACACTAAGCCATCCAGAGTCACATATACCTGGTTTCTCTGGCCCCTGCATCCCAGGAAGCAGTGTTTCTCTGCATAATCACCCCAGGGCCTAGTGTCAGACAACTAGGGACCATTCCTATAGTCCAAAGCTCACCAAAGGGAAATTATCCAAAGTTTGCCAATCTTGCCTTTCCCACAAAAAGATGAATAAAGGCTCTGGTCTAAAGCTTCCCCTGGCCCCTGCCTTCTGCTCCTGACCACCCCGGTGTCTTTCTGGCGAGCCTGTTTCGTGTGCTGTACTTCTTGTTCCTAGGACCTGTGAGCATAAGACATTTTGTTTTCCTGAGCCTCTCTCCTCCTGAAGAAAATTTCAAGAGTAATTTTGACTATTGTTTCTAGACACTTTTTTATGCCTTTAACTCTATCAGTATACATGTTAATAATCACATCCCAATTGATATAGCAGGGGTTCTTTTAATAGTTTGCTTTTTCTTATTTATGTGATTTTGACTTCTTCTAACTCTTAATGTATTTCTATTTATATCCCTTAAGGCTTTCTTTTTTTTACGTTGCATTATATTATAACAGTTCTATATGAATGGTGGGATGACCCCTAAAAAGAAGACACATATTCTGGGTTAGATGCAGGATTAGCAATATATATATTCACTTTGAGATTTTGGGTAAACTTACTCATAATTTCTCATCTTAGTTTTTTCATATGTATTGACTTTCTATTGCTGCTTTAAGAAATTACCACAGACCCAGAAGTCATAAAATCTAGGTGTCAGCCAGGCTGCATTTCTTCTGGAAGTTCGAGGGGAGAATCAGTTCCCTCACCTTTTTAGCTTCCAGAGGCTGCTGACCTCTCGTTCTGTCCTTTTCTTCCTCACCCCTACCTCCGCTTCCACTATCACATCTCCTAGGACTCTGACCTTCCTGCCTCCCTCCCATGAGGACATTGTGACTGTAACTTAATCAGATCTTCAGAGTCCCTTTGTTATACAAAGTAACAGGCTCAAGTTCTAGGAATTAGGACTTGGGTATCTTCGTTGGGGGCCTGGGCACTTTCTGTCTAACTTATCATCTTCTAGAATTGGGAAAATAAAACCTTCCTTACTTATTTCTATGGTTTATCATTAGGCTTAAGTGAGATAATTTGGGGGAAAGCTCTACATAACCAGTAAAGCTTTTATTTACTGTAGGAGAACTCATTCTGTAGCTCATATTCTATGTATTTCTCTTTATTGTGTAAACTGTTTTTCTTTCTTCTTGGGTTATTATGTGAATTGACTTCCATGTTGTTATTCATACAACTTTTCACGGTACAATGCATTTTCTCATAGAATTGTCTTTGTGATTCATCACAAACTGTATTAAGGACACATTGACAAAGGATGCTTATAAATCACAAAATGTAAAATGCAGTGTTTCTATAGACTTCTTTTAAATAGAATGTGTTGATGCAGTGACTGAAATCATAGAAAAGGTTTTTTTTTTTTGTTTGTTTGTTTGTTTGTTTTCCCGAGGAGCTAGCCATTAGCTGGCTCTACAATATTATTTTCTTTAGTTTTCAAAACTACATCAGTGATTCACACACGGAAAATATGTAGACAAGCCTAAAGTGACATAAACTATATTTTCAAGAGCAAGGATGCTTGTCTGTTTGATGTACATATACACATACCTAACTGCCTGATAGAGGTTCAGGCCCATCTGTTTAGATGACATTATGCCCATTTCCAGTTGTTTGTGTTTGAGTTCAAAGAACACATATAAGGAGAGTGTGATATCTTCAGATTGCATTCACATTCCTATTTGAGGCAGTGCTCTGAAACATTAGTCTTAGCCATAGGTACAATCATGAAAGGGATTATGTTTTATTTCTATAAGACTCCTACACACTGCTTATAGATGTTAAAACATCAGAGAGATACAGTTGGATTTATATATTTTTCCCAAATTGTATTCATTCATTTTTTTTTTTTTTACCTTAGCTCTAACCTTAGGGTTAGACTGCATTGTGACTCACTTTTTTTACTCATATTTTTATACCTATTTTCCCCTAGTAAATTTTTTGCAAGTCCAATCTCATTTGGATGTTTTCTTCACAGATTATCTGAACCAACACATTGATGAAGCAATGAAAAGTTACTCATGTTTTAAAATGTTGGACATGGAGTATACATTGCTTTAATGTTTTGTATGAAGAGAACAGAAGCACATATAAAGCAGCTTTGCTGCACACAACAATATAATAGTGTCTCAGTGAAAACACATTGTGTGACTGAGCAATGAGGTAAACATATCACATTTTATGGAACGTTATTATTGCTTTCAAGGATTACTGACAAACAAAAGATGGTCATCCATGTTTTGGTACTTTGCCAGACATTTTCTCAGAAATATATAAAGTGAGCCTGTTACTTCAGGAAAAGCAATGGCTAGTACTTGGTGGCAATTATAAAAGTCAAGTTTATAAATGAAAATTAGAATTAAAAAAAAATTATGTCTACCACCATGAACTTCACAGTTACTCAAATCTTAATGAATCTTGTCATTTTTAGAGCCATTGTCAATTACTTGGAAGCCTTCATTTTGGGAGAAGTTATCTACAAAAGGGCACTTGGGTACTGTGGTGGGTGCTAGAACATTTGGTATTTTCATTATGCTGGTGGTTACATTACTGTGTGCATACATTTATATGCACAGAACAACACATTAAAAAGAGTAAATTTTTCTTCTGATTTCTCTCACTATTAGAAGAAAAATTCACAACTATAACTGAACAATAAAAAATAAAAAATTAAAAAAGTGAATTTTGGTATATGTATGCAATATTTTAATAAATCTGACTTCATATGTGTGTGTGTATATGTGTTTGTGTGTGCTCAGAATCCAACACTTCAGTTTTGTTTTTCTGGTATGATTTATTTTAATAAATATATGTTATGATGGTAGAATATATATTATATATGTATATAATCTCTTTACATACATACACATATACATATATGTATACATATACATATGCAAGATGGGACAAAAGTAGGTTTACAGTTGTTCATATGGGAAACCTTCTTGACTTATATGATTATTAATTACTGTATTAATTAATAAATAATGATATAAGAATAAACTGTGTTTTGTGTACTCACAACTATAAACCTACTTTTGCCCCACCCTGTGGGTGTATATTTAAATATGTGCTTCACTTTCATTGAAACCTATCAGATTATCAAATAGGATGGAATTTGGTTTTCTTTAGTAACAATTGGGAGTGATGACATAGTCTGTTATACTTGTAAGCAAGGAACTATGTAACTTATACAATTACTAATGACAAACATCATGGTAAATTCTTAAAAGATACTTATTAAATGTTGTTATTTGACTGAGAAACTGATTTTCAAATATTTAAGCTACTTATAGGAGTAGAAAGAATATCTGTTGCCTCTGTTTAATAGATCAAATATTTGATTGTTATGATATAAATTAGATTCTGTATTGTTACTTCTTCAGTTCCCATTGTTGATCCTGGATAATCTGCTTTCTGAACCTATTAAGTTTCCATCCATCTTTTTACTGTTTTTTAAATATTTTATTTATTTATTTTTAGACAGAGGGGAAGGGAGGGAGACAGAGAGGGAGAGAAACACCAATGTGTGGTTGCCTCTCGTGCACCCACTACTGGGGATGTGGCCTGCAACCCAGGTATGTGCTCTGACTGGGAATCAACTGGTGACCCTTTGGTTCTCAGGCCGGCACTCAATCCACTGAGCCACACCAACCGGAGCAAAGTCTTCATCCTTCTTAAAAAAGAGACCTTGAAATACCCAGTCAAGAGAGGAAGCTATATATATTTGGCAATGTACATAAAGTACAACCCTGAATCATCATTCAGTCATACAGAAGAAATATACACAAATCTAGCTAATGTAAATGGTCACTAGGGATGCAGGCTTTGAAGTCTCAGATAATTTGATGACTTCACATTTTTAATTGCACAGTTATGGAACCATAAAATTAATTACTTCGTAATTCTTATTTCATGATACATACAAATATGTGCATACTGACCTTTATCCAATCTATAGTTAAAACTGCTATAAGCTACCTCATTAACAAGAATGCGTAGTAATGAAGCCTCAAATGATATAAAATGTCTCATCGTTTCAAAAATTTTCTCTATAATTATGGCTCATTTGTTCACTTCAACATTTTTATTAAGGTCAAAGATCCTAGATAAATGAAATCTGGATCCTTCTATCTCCACTTATTAGTGAACATTGAATTTGACTGAGGCTTGGCTAGGTGCTGTCAGAGGTATACTCTTCCATATTGCATTTCAAACTCGCTTATAGAAATATTTTCATTATCTGTAATGTTTCAAATATAACCGAAGCCAAAACCACAAGAAGAAAAATGTGTTTCCTTTGCTTTATGAATTCACAGACCTATTGGAATTGTGAAGTGGTAACTCAGATCTTTCATTTGTACTGATCTTAAAGAGTTATTATTAATAATGATAGTGAACTAGGCAGATAATATTTTATGGTATCTTGTCCACTTTACAAAAGTCATTTATATCTAGCTTTAGACATTCATTTTTTGTTATTCTTATGTAGTACCAGGTAATTATTTGTTCCTGACTTGCTACATGTTCTTAGCCAACAAGGTTTCAAAGAATTGTGGGAGTTAATGTAGTTAATCTATTAAAAATTCTGTGGACTTGCCACTAAATTTCAAAATTGAATTGTATTTTGAAATGGAATCTATCACTTACAGTGACACTTATTAAATGAAAATAGAATAATGTGAATAATCAGTTTCAGAGTAGTGGTGTGATAAACATACACTTCAGAGGTTTTAAAAGTGATGCTTCACTGTAATCTTTATTCCTGTTGATATCTTCTTTCAATACAATTTCATTAAGGAAACACCACAGTGCCATTTAAAGACCTTAATTGTATAAGTTTGTAGAGCTTCTTAGTCAATCAATCATGGTCACAGAAAAATATATTTAAGGACTTTACTATACAATGAAAGGCAAAAACTATCATTCTGTATAATTTCAGTTTTTTAAAGTTCATCTCCCACCCATAGAAAAGACTCTGCACACTAGAATAATTATAAACAGAGATTGAATACTTATGTGTGGCCCATTTAATAAACTAAAAAAGGTGAAACTAGTTAAATATTCTAACATGAATTTTAATCCTCTTATCATATGCTTATTTACCATATATTGTCAATATGATCATGTTTCATTAACTGAAATGGTGCTCATTTTTTTCACATTTAGTATGTCTGAAGGATGGCATGTGAAAATGAGAATTTTATTTTCTCTTGGTGGCACATAAAATAATAGTGTATTTAATAGTCAGTGGAATCTTAGATTCAGTAAAAATATGCTATTATTCCTAGTTCCCTCAGAAATATTTGCTACAATAAGTATAATGCATAAAAAACTCACTGGGTTCTGGAGATAAGTCTTATGATTACAGCCATAATGGAGTTACTGTGTCCTGAAGCTTTAAATAATTATAACACAGGATAAAACATATGAAACAATAGGCTTTTAGACATTGAGAAATAAACAGCACATGCCAATGAATCCTTAAAAAGAAAAGTAAACTAAGTGAGTCTTATGACTGTTCCCCCCACTTTCATTTTTTGCCTAGAGAGAGTTTGTAGGACACAGCACAGAAAGGATGACCCCAAACAGAGCCACGAAGGCAACTTAGTTGAGGAGAAAGCATTGAATTTTCAGGGTGGGCAAAGCAGCTGGAATACACAAGGCAGATAATTGAAGGAGAGGAAAGAACAGATGAGCAGAAGACAGATGAACAGAAAGAGAGCATCTGAAGTTTCCCCACTGTTCCTTAGCTGAACAGTAACCAGAATACATGTGGGAGGGAAACACCCAAAGCTGGGAAAGAACCACTGGAAATGAGGAAGCAGAACAACCCCTGGATCCCTCATAGACTGGGGATAATTAGTTTCTCACCAGCCAAAATGGAAAAAAAATAAAAATAAACACATAAATAAAAAACCTTGTCATGTGTCATATATGAGACAGAAAACCAGAAGAATGTGTTTCAGTAATGGGTCATAATAATCCTAGACTAAAGGCTGCTGTAGTTTCAGATTTTTTTGTGATATCCTTGATAAGATAAAAGCCCAACAATAGGTAAAGTACCAAAGAAGTGACACAGATGATAGAATAAGCAGACAAGAATGTTAAAATTGTTATAACTACATTTAACGTGTTCAGGAAGGTAGAAGGAAGCATGAGCATATTAAAAATCTTGAAGATATACAAAAAATCCTAATAGCACTTGCATGGATAAAATGGGCAATGTTGGAGACGATAAATTAGATACTATAGAAATATTTGTGAAGCAGTAGACATAGTGATAAAAACTACCTAAAATGGAGAACATAAATGGCAAAAAGAAAAAAACCGACCAGTCTCAGGAAGCAATTGAGTATGCTATTGATGCAATATACTGATTTTCCAGATTTTCTTGTATTCATTTCTGTGTGTTTGTGTGTGTGTGTTGAGTATAACTCGACACAATTTCATTGCATAGATTCTTGTATCCACTGTAGTCAAAATGAGGAACTGCTCTACCAGCCCACAGGTCTCAGGCGGCCCTTCTGTAAGCACACCCACTTCACATCACCCCTCGCAACCTTAACTCGAGCAGCCACTGACCTGTCCCCGATTTCTAGAACTTCGTCATTTCAAGTTAAATAAATTGACTCTTCCGATATAGGCTCTTGGTATTGGCATTTTTTTTTTTTACTCAATATAAATCTCTGGTGATTTATTCTAGTTGTTGCATGCATCTACTCATTATATTCTTTATAGCTATAGTTTGTTGTAATTGCTAACATTCTAACGTTCACTCCTATTGAATTGCAATAGATTGTTTATAATTTTTGTTTAATATTAAAATGTGTTATGAACATACTTTAAAGTGTATATTGTTCCACATCTGTACAGGTTTCTTTGGATGTGTACCAAGGAATGGATTCAATGAGACCTATAATATTTATATGTTCAGTTGGGAAATAATAATGATTTTCAAAGGTGAATTTACCAATTACACTTTCATCAGTCTGCACTTTCTTTCATTTAAAGGCATGAGGGCTTTAATTTGTGTTACTTTGAACCACATTACACAGATACCTACCAAGTTTTGATTGCCAATACTAAAGCCCTACTAAAACTGTCATTATTAATAGCTTCAAAATCCTTAAACACCTTTAAAAATTTTAGTTACTTAGATTTGACAATGGTTCTTAATTTTTTCTTCTTGTTGTGTGTTATATATTAAGTGGACTTTGGAAAGTATATCAATAAAAGTGCTATATGGTAGGCAACCACAAAATCACAGTGGCATATAATAGGCATTTATCAGTTCCCAAATTTGAAGGCTGGGTGGCAGTTTGTTAATGCAGGCAGAGTCTGTAGAATGTCTTTGCTGATCTTAACTCTGAGTGAACTGGGAGTTGATAGATCTAGGCTGAACTCTGCTCCAAGTGTCAGTCATCCTCCTCCTGGGAATAAGGGGTTGGCTGAGCACGTACTTTTCGTCATCACTGTAGAGGCATGGGAGAGAAAGCCCGGATGCACAGGGCTTTCCCAAGCCCCTGCCTCCATTTCAGATAGAACACAACCATTTTACAAAGCAAGTTACAAGTCCAGGTGGGGGCATACTGAAAAGTTACATGATGAAGGATATGGTGTTACTTCTGTTACTATGGAAAGAGTAAAGAGTTATGTAATGGTGAGGGCTACAACTCAAGACATAAATTAGTATATTTTACTAGTTTACATGGTCACAAGCATATTATTTACATGCTATTTATTCCTAAAGTATGTTTTGTTTTGGTTAAGAAATAGGAAAATGCTGCCATACTATACCAGAAGGGGGAGAAGTAGGTTTACAGTGGTTCATATGGAAAATAAAACAATAATTAATAAATAATAATACAAGAACTAAGTCTGTGTTTCACAAACTCACAACTATAAACCTACTTTTGCTCCACTCTGTCTGTATTAAAGTTTCCAAAGATATTAAATGAATATGATGTTTTCATATGTGAACACTTGTGCAGACTCTGAACAAAAGGGATGAGATGCCAAGTTACAAATATTTGAATTAAATGACTATCATGTTTTATTCAAGAAGTGAGGGCTCATTATATAAGATTTTAGAGCTTACTATTCATTTTAACAGTTTTCAGCTGTATATTCAAATGTGTGCCCCTGGTGGTGCTTCTCTGGGGACTGATGTTATGATGATGAGACTAAGAGCTGTCTTTCAAGGAATATTCTGTCTGACAGACAGTATCTTGATTAAGATGAGCTTTAATTAGGATAAATGAGGCTGCTTAGTCATCTGTTTGGCATGATGAGCCCCGAATCTTCAGAATAATCTTGAAAGTAATGAAAAAATTTCCATTTTCTTATTGAAAACACAAATTAGATTTAGAGTGGAGAGCTTGCCCACCTGTGCAACAGGCGTGGGTACACCTGCTCGAGGCACTGAGGCTGCCGTTTCGTCAGCGTCGGTGGTCTCGGGTGGACTGGCTGACTATTGAACATTGCTCAAGGGAGTCTGTCAACAGAATTTGTTCCTGAGGGGAAAAAAAGAAAAAAGTTTTTTTTTTTTTTTTTTTTTTTTAAACAAAGTTAACCCTAATTGGGGCTGATATGCTCTTCACATATTTGACAAAGCTATCATCTTTTTTTGTTATTAATCCATTCAGATTCTCCAAAGAAATTACACAGTACATTAAACTTTGACATTCATTGCTATTACTTGATTGGGAGCAACTTTCCTTAGTATCTCTGTTCATTTTCCGTTGCTATGTAACAAATTACCACATAGGCTTAGGGTCTTACCACAACAACAAATATTATCTAATTGTTTCTAAAGGTCAAGATTGAAGGCATGGTTTAACTAGATTCTCTACTCAGGGTCCTTGGTGCTGAAATCCACATGGTAGTTGGGGATGCTACCTGGCTTGAGGCTCAGGGTCTTCTCAGTTCATTCAGGTTGTTGGCTCAGTTCAGTTCCCAGCAATATACAGGGTCTGGCAGAAGTAATGCCTGCTTGACTGTGCTTGGTAGGGTAATAATATGGGTGTAATATTTTATAGTTTTGATTTGAACATGTCACCTAAAATGTCATATGGTGTACTTGAATGCGATATTGTTATATTAAAGAATTACATGCTTATGATTTTATAATGAAAAGGGGCGTTATTTGTGCCATACCCTGTTGTATCAACATGTCCATTTTCTTGCTGGCTGCAGGCCAGGAGTGGTGTTCAGGTTCTAGAGCATTAGTCCTTAAAGTCATTATTATTTTTTGTGGAAAAAAAAGAAAAAACAAAACAAGGAGCACAACTATAATTTCAACCAACAAAATGCTGAAGAAGTAATTTAAAATTTTGAATTCTCATATTAGAGAACTGAATCTTTAATAGAATACACATTCGGATTGAATCTGCTAGTGCACTGTTAGATTAGTTCGGGCAATGAGTTCTATTAAATTATATGTGATACCTTCTCTTCAGTGTTTTTAAAGCATAGGCTTATTGATATGTTTTTCACAGTTATCTGGAAAAAGGAGGAGGAAGGGTAAGAGTAGCTCTTATAAGGAAAAGATCATGGAATTCTGTTGCCTTAAAGACCCAAGCTGTGATTCCATGAATATTCCTGGAGTTAGGAAGACTTCAGCAGGAAAACACACACAGAGAGGCCAGGAGCCTTAAAGGCTCAGGGCTGTAGCTCCCACAAACCAGGCATTTCAGAAAGGCTCTGACGTCTGAACTCATAGCCATAGTAATCTTTAATGACAGACAAAGGAAGTAAAAACCATATTACTTTAAAAATTTATAATCTTTAGAGTCTGTCATGGGCCCACTTATTATCTCTCTATATTCTCCCAAATGATTATGTATATGCATTTTTCTTAATTTATATTTTCAGTCAAGAAGTTTTTCTGAAACACAGACACTTATAAGCAAATAATAGAAAGTCTAATAAACACCTCAAAATCAAAGGGCCTAAAACTGAACTATCATTGTCATTACGTTATTTTTCTCCAGTGATAACCTTCTGAGAGGATGATTCCACAGAGACTCACAGCTGCTCGAAAACAACCCCATTACTCTTTCCTGTTCCCCTTTCAGGCAACCAAATTATTAGCAAGTCCTATCCATTGTACCTTTAAAATACCATCCACGTTTATCTGCTTCACCAGATCCTTATGGCTTCTGCATAAATCTAGGTCACCAGTAGCTTTTTGGTGTCTAATCAACAGCTAGCTGGATTTTCTACCTTCTGTATGATCCCTACAAAATCCATTCTCCATTGCATTCTTTCAAAGGTACAGATGTAATTGTGACTCATTTATTTCAAATATATTTTACTTATTCTCCCTTTTGCATGAAAGAAAAAACATCCAGATATAGCTTAATATGTCTTCTGTTATTCGCATGCCACTTAAACCTTATCCCTCGTGATTCCTCCCCATCCTGTCAGGAACTAGTCACACATATATTTCTAGATTAATAAGACATTTTATCTGTCTTTTCCCTATGACCTGTCAGTTGTGATCCATAGATTTTTCCACTGGAATCCTCTTCTTCATTTCCTTTCCTCATTATGACTAAAGATTAATCATTCTTCAACTCTAAGTCTAAATCAGTTTCTCAGGGAGGTCTGTCTTAACTTTATATCTAATTAGACAGAATACTGCTTTGACACCTGTGCTTTCACTGTCTCAGCACTTTTCGCACCTTGCTTTAAGCCTTAGTTTCACAGTCTGTCTTCTCTGCTTTACGGTAAGACTGTGGAACCAGACCACGTATCTCTCATCAGATTTGTTTCCTATAACACAGTGTGTGGGACAGGCACAAATGGAAATAATGAACAGTTCACAAAGAAAGGAGGAAAAGAAAATACATTTTAAAAACCTGCTCTTTGGAAAGGAGCAGAGTATATATTAATTAGACAATAATTAGGTAAAAAGGAGACATCAAAGACTTTAAATAAGAAAGTAATAATATCAGATAATGACCTTCAGCAAGTTTAATTGATAATATTGGTAAAATAGATTGAGGGATTAAGACTAAAGGAAGCCTGTTTTCTAGGGTGAATTGAATCTTAATTAAGGTAATGACACCAAAATGGAAAGAAAGAGAGTCATGTGTGAGGTAGTCTGATCTTTACTGTTACAGGAATTGGAAAATAATTAAAAGAAGTTGTGATTCTGGTGTCAGGTGCGAGGAAGGAAATTAAACTGACTTTGAGCTTTTGACTTGAAAAATTTAAGAAAATAGTATTGACATTTACCTAAAGAAATCTAGAGAAGAGATCAGAGATGATATATATATTCAGTTTTAATCACATTTGGAATATTGGTAAACCGTTTATAAGGAGGCTTTTTGTTCAGAAAGGCATTTAAGTTAAAGATGAAGATATGTTTACCACTTGAAATTCTCATTAATCTAATGGAACACCCAGAGTTTTTTTCTGAAGAAATATATCTTCAGATATATTTCTCTGAAGAAAAGCAGATGTAAAGAATACCAAACATCCCTGCTGAATAAGATCGCCTTCACTTTCCCCTCAGACTGACTGAGTTTTGGACAGCTCTTTCCAACTGTAAGCCCCTAACCTCCCTTTTCTTAGTTCATTTTCTTTAGAAACTTGCATTTGTAAATTCTTTTAGACTGCCCCTTTGAGATGTAAATCTTCTCCAGCTTCTGGACAGTTTTACAAACACAAAGTGCCTTTTTTAAGAACCCGAGAGTACTGTCTTTGAAACGGAGTCAGGAAGAAAGAGACTCTGTTTCCTAGTCTCCACGTGAGAGTGGAAGTGTAACTTGAGCACCAATCAGCAAAAGCAGAAGGCCAGCCGCATTGACCAAGGACCCTCTCCAGCATCCTCCAGTGCTTTTCCACTAGCTCCCTTCAGTGATTGAAAACTCTCTCACCTTTCGTTTCAATGGAGCCAAGTTCAGTCTGTCTCCCCTGTTACGGTAGTCTTGACCTCTATTGCATAGCATTGAATAAAGGCTCAGGTTTAGAACCTGTGTAGTTTTGACAGCAAATGGGAATAAAACTGCTATGTAAACATAGAGGATTAGAAGTCAGAGTCTGATACGGTTTTATAATTGTCAACCACTTGTGATGTTACCTTCCAGTAGAAGACAGCCAGTAGAACATCACCTTCGGTATCTATCAGTTGTCTTCCTTGAAAATTTTCCTTTAAAGGCACACAAAGCAAATAATTTACTGTTCCAAGCAGTGACTGATTAGTCCCTCAAGAAATGTCTATAATGCTACTTTATTTTTCTCTCTAATAGATTTGGAGGGTGAGAAAATAGTAAGAAGCATATATTTGCAAATCAGCTTCTTTTTGAAGTGTACGATATTTGCAAGGAAATCTCTGTTTGGCCAGTTGCTTTTTCAGAAAATGTTAAAAGAAGCCAGAATGAAAAAAATGCATTTAAAATGCCCCATTTAGTGGCTAAATATATAAGCTGTAATTCTTTAGCAGTAATGGATTAAATAGGTAAATATTACTTTACATCACCATTTTTGGGAAAGAAACCATCAGGTCCATAACCCGACAAGTACGATTATAAATATCATCAAAATCAGTGCTTCCTGTGACTGGGAAGCTATGAAGCCAAATGTGAGGTTTAACTGAAACGATATCACATGTTTCACAGGGATTATACATAATCAACCCCTCGACTTGGCAGTCTTATTAGACAACTTGGAATATAGATGACTGTTATTGTAACTTATTCATATGTGTATTTTTAGGTATTTTCTTCTCCATTGTTGAAGTTCAGTACATATGAGGTTATAAGTAATTTCCCTTTAGATATTTTTATAATATTCTCTCTTATGAACTTCATCACGCTTTGTTTTTGACGTTTGCAACTTCACGCCACTGCGCTTTCTACCTCAGTCAGTTTTCTCATGTCACACTCTGCTTTTAAGGATATCTCACTTAGCAGAATATGTGTAAAACTTGCCTTCTGTACCTCCTTTTCTTCATTTTCAGGATACACATTTGATTGTTATACTTATGGGAGCTATTATTCATACAATTTTATGGTTGTGATTTTGCTTCCTACTTTGTAGTAGAAATAAAATTCTAAGATTCTGGAATCTAAGCTGACTCTTGGTTGTCTTGGAATATCCAGACCAGCTGATTTTCCAGATAAATGCAGCTCCATGAGTGAGCCCAAAAGAAACCAGTTAGAAACTGCCCAGCTAATAGAAGCTGCCCTGATGATTATGAGAAATCATAATTTTCCATCATCTTGAAGCACTGAGTTTGGGGGTCCTTTTGCAATAAATAACTGTTACAAGAATTGGCACGTGGCAGTGTTTCAAAACAATAACCCAACAGGCATCCTTGGTTTGCGCCAGTGTTACGGGCAGTGCTGCAAGGGTGATGAGGAGACTGCAAAAGAAGCTTGGGAGTTGGAGAAAGAGTAACTCACATTATGTAATTGGAGAACTCTTGGGAAAACCTTACTTACCATGAGCAACTAGAAAGATAGAAAGTGCACTGTAATGCTCCTATAGGTCTGGTTTAGGAGATTTTCACACAGAATAATGAGTGTCATGTCACATTATTATGGTTACATGGGTTAAAACACAGGAAGGGGGATGAACTAAAGAAGGCGCTGTGTGGTTGTGTAACCGGCATTCAGGCTACATGGCACTACCAAACCCAATAAGCAATGATGGCAATTGAATCTTTATGAGTGCTTTATTCAGATGGCGGGCAATCTGAGAACATAGTGGGTTCATACCCTGACAGACCATCTTGTCTTTTCTTTCCAGGCCAGACCTTTTATAAGCGGGGGGGGGGGGGGGGGCAGGATAAACAAGGTGTGGTGAGGGCTTTTAGATTCATAAGCTGCAACATTCCTGTCCAGGGCAGTTAGCTATTCCCAGGGGAAGAAGGTCATCTGCCTCTACCTAGAACCCAAAGGCCCGGATGCCTCCAAGTGGTAATTTTTTAGCTGTGCCCCAGGAGGTCAGCTGTTTTCCTAGGAGCCAGGATGGGCCTTATCTGTAGTTTCTGAAACAAATGCTTTAACATATACATTACTTGCTAGACTTATAACTTTTTGCCTTAAGCTAAAATTTTCCAAGTCTTGAGTCCTCTATCAGTAGCATGCAAAGCTCAGAGGATTTAGGTCATTAAAAGTAAAAATATTACTCATCTTTAGTCTCTGATGGGGAAAACATTCTCATTGTGAAGTCAAACCTTGGCTAAATTTAAGTCAAGAGTACAGCTTTAGTGCCTTATGTTCAAATCTCTGAAAGGTTTAGGATGGTACCTATTAAAACCTTTCAGCAAGTAAAAAACAGTCTCAAAGAATTAACAGGCACCCAGGGTCCTTGCTTTCCAAAACTTCACTTGGTGTCTCAAAAAATGTTAGGCATCTTCCTTTTGGGTGAATTACATCAATAAAACACTACCGTTTTGAATTTTTAAAAGCTCAAAATTAAAGGGGTGCCTAGCTTTTTGTAAGAAGAAAACAGGATAAAAAAATTTTACAGCTCTAGATCTTGGACATTTACTGTGGGTCACTTATCCTTCCTGAAAAGGAAATGTGACTTCAGGGGTCAACCAAAAGCTCTGAAGGTAGAATCCAGAGCTGATCAGAATTATAGATCAGGAAACTATATCCAGGGACAGAAACGAGCCCTACTCAGGAAACATTCCCTGCCCCTGCAGGAGGGGGGACTAGAAACATGTGCTTGGATATATTGTGAAATTCTCATTGGCTAATGACTACTTCTTCCCATGTTACAATGGGATTGTCTGTTGTTGCTATCCTGCAGTCTCACAGCTGCGTGCCCTCTGTCTGCGTGTTTCTCTGTGTTAGGGCACAGGGGCTCTTTTATGTTCATGGCTGTCAGGATCAGTGTAGCTGTGCCCAAGAGGCTTCTTCCACGTATGGACCTTGTGCAGATCACAAGATACTGGAGTTTAACCTTGATGTCATAAATGAGATTGAGTGCGTTTGGGGGAGTGACTATATATTCTATTTTTTATTAGGAGCATTTGGGATGAAATTGAGGCTCAAGGGTGAATGATGGAAGATTAAGCAAAGCCACAAATTCTTTTTAGCTCCTCCCATCTTTATCTCCAATGCCTGTTGAATCTGAGGTGTTCTTCTAATTTATATTGACTAGCACTTTGTGGAAGAATTAACATTTTACAACTTCCAGGTCTACGTTTCAAGGGACCTTGCAGCATCTGTATTTGCTGCTTGGTACAACTATGTAAAGAAGAGATCAACCCTATTTGAGAATAGGAAGCCATGTTTGGAATAAATTAGTCACTTGAGTCAATAGCTGATGCCTACAGCCGGACTTTATGCCATCTTGGCCTTCCAATCTAGCTAAATCTTTAGCTAATTTTAGCCATATATGTGAGCCTAGGTAAAATCAATGGAGAAATGGAAAAAAAAACCCTGATAATATTGTGAGGCATAATAAACCATAGATGTTTGAAGCCACTTAGTTTTGGAGAAGTTTGTTAGACAGTAGTAGATAACTGATACAGCTAGTGTACGGTACACAGTGTTTAGAAAGAAATGCACCTTCCTCACTCCACACACAAGTAGTAACATAAAAGCACATGTGACACACATACTAAAAAGTAGATATGCATGTCTAAGAGAATGTAAGATTCATGGGCATAACATTAGACTTAGTCTGTAAGTAGCTTTTTCACTCCTTTCTTTACTGGTGAATGGAATTATTTTTATTCTGTACAGTTTATATCTGTTTCTTTTTGGCTTTTTTGTTTCTCTCAACTTGCCATATAATTTTCTATGACCCATGTTCCAGTGAACAGTTAAGTGACTACAGAGGATAATAAGTATGGACTGAGTAAATAAACAAATGTGTTTGTGCTCTAGAGGCAAGAGAGCCAAAAGCTCAGTATATAATTTAAATCCTCAAAACGTTTAACCACTTACGTTCTCTCATATGCAGCATCATTCAGAAAAAAAAATGAATAAGCAATACATTAGTTATATTTTCTCGAGTTAGAGTTAAGATAAATCTGTTTGTATGGCAAGATGCATTACAGGAGTTTCTCTAACACTGTGTAGAAAGCAAATCCAGGGGCTCCTCATATGGTAAGAATTTTCTCCAATGTATTTAATGTAGTAAGCTATTCCATTCCTTTGTGATTATATCATTAATAAGTGTATCAATTAAGGAATAATAACAAGGAGCTATTGAGATCAATAAAATCTTTATTAAATACTCCTCACAATGAGCAATACACATGTGAAGCATCAGGTCATAGTTATCAAAAACAGAGTCATAGATTTCTGGTTATCCCCAATGTTATTATCAGATTGTTATAGGTAAGTTATTTAATAAATAATCCTTCATTTTCATTATATTAAAATTGTCATGAATATAATACCCATCTCCTGAGGTTTCCCCACCTCCCCAGAGAGGATTGTAGGTGGGTGAAATGGGTGAACTGTATCACTTATAGAAATAGGTAGGACAAAGGGGTGTGGGAACATGGGTTTCATTTGGAATATGTTTTATTGAGATACTCAAGTTAATCTGGCTGGAATTTCCCTAGGAGGATATAGGATCAAACTGTTGGGCAATAATGAGATCACCTAAGATAAAGACTTTCAGAGAGAAATGCCCAGTATCAAGTCTTACAAGTCTCAAGACTTCTAAACATTGGAGGGTTATATGTGAAATCTACACTTGAGGCTGGAAGAAAATGGTCAAGGAAGAGCACACAGAAGGGAGGGTATGGTTCACCTAAGGAAGGAGAATGTTTTAAGAAGAAAGGAGTATTATCAGCATTAAATAATGCTGATGGGTAAAGTAACATCATAAGGGTTGTGATGATTTAAGGGTCATCAGGAAGCTCCCTGTGACCTCTACAAGGACAGTTTAGCAGTGATGGCTGAAAAACAAAATCAGGTCAGAGAACTAAGAGTGTGCTTTGCTTCTACAATAAAGGAAAATTTAGATGATTAATAATTTACTGCTGCTGGAAGTTACTGACATAGAAAAGAAGTCCCATGGCTGTCATTTTACAATGTTTTATATCTTTTGTTTATCTTTAAGAAAAAATAATTATAGAGAATAGCAGGTTTTAAAACAAAGGAGAATTAATTGATTCTTAGATTGTAGTACACACTCGAGACATATATTTAGAAAGATAATTAATATGTGAGAAAATCAATTGAACTAAAGCCATCATTTTGAAAGTTAATCATTTTTAAATAGATAAACACATAAAAAACAAATCAAGATAAAACAACAAACGAATGGTTGATTGCCCTTTTCCACATTGTACTGCCTTTGTCTACAATCTGCATAGTCCACATTGATGAAAACGTATTTGGTTATGGAGTTCAGCTGTGAGCACTGTACTGAAATGGAGAAACACCCTGCTAGGTCTGTTCGTGTTGAGTTACAGGGGCTTCTGTAGGCCTGTAAGCTCACACTTCCATACTCAGATGACCTCATGCCTCGTGGGGTTCCTTATATTTGTGGAAGAATGACTGTATGGGGGGTATAGTAAATGCCACCCCAAAATATGCTTAGTTGACATATTGACTATTTTGAGCTAAAGGCCTTTGGAAAACAACAGATAGAAGAGGGACACCCTGGCCTCTCCCTTTTCTTCCTCATGATAAATGACATGAGAAAGAGAACAAATGGCAACAGTGACCATTCATTCCTAGGAGTCTCAGTAACTACTCGTACACAAAACCAAATTAATAGGAGTCACAATCTGAAGAACTATAATTAGAATATCTTTCTTTTGCTAATTGTTTCATTTGTAAAGATGAGGAAAAGGAGAAATGTTAACCTTCCTGCCTGGATAGAATAGCACAGGCAGACATCCAGGAGGCTGAGATTGTGAGAACTTTACCTCTTGCCGACTTTTTGTCAGTTGCCCTCAATCTCAGCTACAGCCTCCTGGGCCGGTGGGCGTCTCAGCGATGATCTCCCACCCTCACCGGCGGACACCGTAAGGGAAGCAAAATTTTGCCTCAGCCTTCTCAGGGTGTATGGCTCAGCCTGAGAGTAAAGCTGAAATAAAACGAATAACAGGAGAACAGTGTACGTGGTTATAGCCCTCACAGTAAAATACAGACTCAAAAAGTGGATAGGCCTAAGTGCTTATATACTAGGTCGAGCAAAGAGTAGTAATTGTAAAAAAGTAACTGACATGTAGGTGGGGACTAAAGGAAATTAAGACTGTGATAGCAAGGTCTGTCCATAATGAGTTCTCTAGGCCTCACCTCCCCATCTCTGTTGCTAAGACTGCTTCTTTCCTCCTGGAATAGGGAAGGGAATTTTTTCACACGGGAGTTTCATCTCCTATTTTCAGGAAGAAGTGGGGATTTTGTAGTGTTCCTTTTGTATCGGAAATTTTCAAGTGCTTTTAGCTCAAAATAGTCGGTTTGCCAAATCGATGTATTTTGGATTGGTGTACCCTGCTACCTTAATACAAAATTGTGGTCACCAGTCTCACATTTGTTTAAAATCTGAAAAGTTTGGTACTCATTCACTTCTGTGAAGTACAAGGGTATGACAGTCCTGCAGTTCCTGAACCAGTCTTGATGACAAAATATTTTCAGAGGGCATTTGTGCTATTTATTGGTAGAAGTAGCATGATGCCACTGAATCTGCTGCCCATGCACCAAACAGAAATTCAATAAAGTGATAATATAAAGAGCTTGCCATTAAGATTTCTATTAAGTAATAGCAAAAGATTTCTTTACTTGTTTAAGACATAAGGGACAAGACATAGGACAAGACAACAGGGAACCTGATAGAGTAGGTGGGGTATTTGGATCTCGGTGTCAGAGACATTGCTCAATCAGCAGCCTTTCTGGCTCAACCCTGAAACACCCACAGTTCTAGAGTTCTCCATGATCTGCATGTAGTGCTATACTGCTTGTGTCTCCCTTTTTAGGAAACAGAAAGGAGCCAGGTTTATATTTTGCATGCTGTTATTTCATAGCCTTATTGTCCACAGCCAAGTCCTGCTTCTCCCACACGTTACTCTACTTTTCTTATGTAAATCTTTTATGTTCATACAAAGCGTGCTCTTTATAGAAGAATTTGGCATTGGGTTATATATAAAATGTGTTCTCTGTGTTGCATAAAAAACACCTTTTCTTCCATTAAACACTTTTCCAAATCCTTCATTTAAAGAAGGATAGTAAGTTTAAGATACCTCAACTTTTAAAGTTCTTTACTTTTGCAAATGAGCCATGGTTCTTTGCCCTGCCTTTGGGCCCCTGTAAGCTTAAATCAGATAGAAGCCTGCAGATATCACACTTATTTATTTCATTTGTTTAGCCAATGGCTGGTGATAATGATATCCATGAAAATACCATAACCTTTTCTCTCTGAAAGTACTGATTTTTAAAAATTTTAGAATTCCAGCTATAATATTCTACAGTTCACGTTTCTTTTCCCCTAAAATTAGACTGGTGGCAAACATTTATGTGAGTTACTGAGCCTGACATCTAATTAACACAGTCTTTACAGGTTTAATGAGCAGTGATAAATTTCTATCCTTTCTTTGGCACATTTTAATTAGTTGTAATTATGAGTGGAGTGACCTGAAAAGATTGTTGTCCTACAAAATCACAGTAAATTTGCACAATTTATATTTGCAGGGACAGAATGCGTTTTTATGACTTGAAAAACCAAAAGGTTATTTAAGCCATTTTAGTAGTCACATAAAATCCTTTGTAGAGTGCAGGTAGCTAAAACATTGAACATTCATATTTTAACAACATCAGGTGAGATGCTTCATAAATCACATTTATCACAGATCATTTCTCCAGAGTCAGCCTTTGCAATTTACATAAAACCTGAACTCAAACAGATATATGTATGTCAGCTTGTTTTTATCTTATTAAGAAGGCAAAACTTCATAAGGTTTAGTAAACATTCAGTTACTATCAACTTTTAATGTGATTTTAAAGCATAATTAGTAATGCTTTGAGGAATAGAAAAAGATAGGTGTTTGAAATGAGATGTTTGAAAAGTGTCGTATATCCACTAGGAATAAAGTGAAGAACAAGGCGGATTATGGCCTTGTTTTGTAAAGATGATGGTGTAGCAGAAGAGCAGCGCCAACAATTCCAACAGGTGCCAACACGTGGATGACAACCGGCGTACGTGGTGGGAGGGCCTGCATTGCCACAGAGGGATCAGTGAGGTTCCTGAGAAGTGAGTGTGATTACGATGATGATATATAAATAAAAATAACTAGCATTTTCTTTGTGCTTACTAATCACTATATACTATTATAAAATTTTACCTTATCTTTTAGATAACTGGTAATTTTTAGGAATAGCAGCACCAGTCAGTTGAGTTTTCCCATTTAGAGCAAAGTTGTGGAGACCAAGGAAAATCTAAGATTATGTTTAGAATTTCACTCCCGGTGGAATACACTATAAATACAGTACATGTCCTGCTGCTTCCATAGGATGGGGAGGAATGGCTCGTTTTGTCCCTCCTCTGTCCTCTCTGCATTTCCACCATATAGTTTAATGCCAAGTTATTATTGTCAGTGACAAGCCTGAACTAACATGCTGTTTTTTATGGCTTTCAACTCCTGCCCTCTCCCCCACACTATAATCCCCTTTGAACCATCATCTTTAAAAAGGAATCTAGTGTCCCATTCTTCTTGGGGCAGCTGTATAAACTCCATGTCCTTACAGGCTTTCTTAAGAGAAAGATCATCCAATTATATATCTGCCGTTGTCAGCGGGGCATGAATGTGATGCACCCATGAAACCCCTTCTCCAGTTCTTTCTGTCATCGTTTACAAAAGACTCTTCCTTTACTGTAAGATGTTGCAGTGGGCTTAATTTTACAAATATGCTTGCCACATATCTTTCATTCTGTAAACTCTTCTACCCTAGGGCCTTGACATTAATCCCATCAGCCCTTTATATATATATAATATATATATATATATCTTCATAATATATATAATATTATATATAATAATATATATTATTATTATATTATATATAATATTATTATTATATAATATATATATATATATATATATATATATCTTCACTGGAATGGCAGAGCACATTGGGAGTGGGTTGTAACTCACTGTAACCCATAGAAAGCAGAGGAAGCAACACTGTATGACTTCTGAGGGTAGGTTAGAAAAGGCAATGCAATGTTTGTCTTACTTGCTGGAATAGTCTTTGGAGTTCTGAGCTACCATGTAAGTATTCTGACTCCCCCGAGGGCACCATCCCAGAGTTCATGTGGAGGGCTCTGTGCAGAGGTCCCATGACCACAGGAAGAGAGACGGTCCTCAGCTACTCCAGCTCCAGCCACTGCAAGAATGCAGCTGCATTCGAGACCTTCCTAGATCAAAGCTGTTAACACACGGAAACCACTAACACACAGGAACCATAAGAGATAACAGCCATTATTTTAAGCTAGAAAGTTCTGGCATGGTTTGTTACGCAGCATTAGATGACTAGAAAGGAGTAATTGTACAATTTACTATCAACATGTGCCCTCCGGTGTTCCCGGGGTAATTCACATGCTTCAGGGAAAATTTTTCTTTGAGATATGCCTCACTCTTTCTATATTCTATTACTTCTCAGTATTATTGCCTAATAGAAATCTTCTAAAAGACTGCCTTTAAATGTAAACACAAAAAGGATGGTATTATAGTTGCACAACTGCTCTCTTGATTCTACCGCCAATAGGTTCTGAGCACATTCTGAGAATCAAAGGCTTTCGCAGGCTGATCCCAGCTTGGCACTGTAATGCACTCTGGCTCCTGGCAAGTCACTTAACATCTGTGGAACATCATTTTCCTCTGCAAAAAGACAATAATCTTACCTATCACACAGGGGTGTTGTGTGGTTTAGATAGGGTTGTACTCTGAAAACATAACGTATTGTACTGGAATTTCAAGCTAACATTATAAACACACTTCTCCTTTCTCATTATAAACACGCTTCTCTTTTCTCATTTATGACCAAATGGAATGGGTGCTGTGGGGACTTGATTCCTAGTTTGCAAAGTCTCCATAACTCAGATTGTCACCTTGCAGCCTGCTGCTACCCTAACTATTTAAGCACTACTGCAAAGGTTGGTTAAATAAAAATCCATGTGTCATCTAGAATTGCGTGTTGTTTTGGTTTCATTTCCCTAACTTTACAGAAATTTTGCAAAGTTTTATGAGGCTTTAATAGTTACAATCGATCTTGGATTTGCAAGAGCATTTTACTGTACTCCTAAGCAGCCTACATTAGGGAACAATTTGCTATGGAAATCTCAGGTCCTGGTTAAGTCTTAGTTAAAATGTTCTGCTAAGAACACACTAATGACTCTTGCTCCCTTGAAAATTGATATGAATTCCTTGGCTGCTGAAAGTATGTTTCTTTTAATAGAATCTTAGATTATCTATCAAGAAAAATCTTTTTTTAAAAAGGAATTGCAATTAGCTGAATTAGTCCTCATTCAATTTCATAATAATACACATGAATTGAACAGAGAAGAAGTAAATAATGGTTTAGTACAATTTAACCAAGTGATATTTTAATTTAATTTGGTCAATATTAAGAAAGGGAGAATTCATTTATATTTTTATTGTACCTCAAAACTGTAATTAATTCAAGCAGCAATATTAGATCAAACTTAGCAGTGTTTAAATTGAACTGATGGCTCCCCCTAAACCACACCCATATAGTAGCTTAAAATAAGACAGAAATGGGCATTTATTGTTTAAAAGAGAAATGTTATCTCATGCATTTTATCATTAAAATACTTATAGTTGCAAAAAAGTGAGAATTTTAGTCTTTCTACCAAATTTACATTCCTCATACTGGCCTATAAACAATCCATCCCTAGAACAGGGGATTTATAAGGAAATAATACCACTTATGTTTCACCCTTTTGACATTTGAGTGTTGTTAATCCTGATCTTGTATTTCCATAAAGTATTTTTTTTAAATACCAAATATAGACTTTCTTCATAAGAAGTTTTAGAACACAAGTTGAATTCATTCCTATTTATCTAATAAACTGCCAGATTAAAAAATTCATGGCCCTTTTGCTTGTCATTTTGGGGGGTTCTAAAGATTTAATATCTTTTATCATTTAAAAAATTAAACTACCCTGCCTTCAGCCTGAGATTCTCTGAGGGTTAACGCTGAGCTCTCTGTGACAGCTGAAGAAATGAGGTGGGTCTCCTTCCCCCACCATCTTCAAGTTTTTTCCACCTGGTGCGACTCTTCCACCATTAAACATCTATAGATGATGGAGCTCACGATTCATGGGGCCACAAAATTTTTAAGATCAAACCCAGGAGTGCAGTTCTCTGAAATGACATTATGTCATGGAAGACTTTCACAGGTGGAGCTGGGACGTGAAAAGCAGGATAGTGAAGCAGCTACAAGTGGCCCTCAGGAGGACAGAGAAACTCTGCCTCTTGAGGAGCACCAAACAGAATGCCTCAACCCCATGCCTTCTTCTTTACGTAAACCAACTGCAGGCTCTTCCTTTTTTTTTCTAATTTTACTGTTATTGTAAGCTGTTACAGTTGTTCCTGCTTTTTTTCCCTTTCCCCATCTCCACTAAGCCCCACCCTCTCCCCTGAACAAGCCAATGCCTATATTGTTGTCAGTGTCCATGGGTTGTGCATACATGTTCTTTGCTTAGCCCCTTAACCATCTTTCACCTCCCTGCCCCTTTCAGCTGTCAGGCTCTTATAATCAAAATGTATATTCATTACTAAGTGAGTAGAAATCCCAATTTGCATTGAAAACACACACAATTGGCATCATGATCCTATCTAGACCCCCTTTACAAATCTAAACAAATAACCAAAATCCCATTGAACAGTTTAGGAAAGTTAGGATGCTGAAGACTGGGTTAGGGGGCATGAGGACAAAATGAAAGGATTCTTTACCTTGTTGATAGGTAACTGGAATCCATACAGCAGTTTCCATATGAGGTGTTGTTTGTGATGACTCTTAGTGAAGAGAATAATTTGAAACTGGCCTTTGGATGAGCGTTTAGAGTTTAATGGTTTCAATATTATGGATTAAGATAACTAGGCATGGCAACACATATCCAAATAGTAATTAAATAAATAAAATTGTACTTTAATTGGATTCATCTTCTTTTGAAAGCTTTTAAATTTTAACATTTTTTAATTAAAGATTTGATGAACACTTTATTTTGGAGCTGGTGGTCTTAGCAACACAGTAGCTTAAACTCCCAACATATTAGATCTTAAGCAAACCCTATTTTTATTATCTCTGTAGTTATAAATCATTCTTTGGTTTGCCCCATAAATTTAAAGTCATGACTATAGTCTCCTAAGCTCTACTGGTTATGCCATTATAAAACCAAACTCAGTAATACTGGAAAATAAAACATTTTCATGAGTGTAAAAATAAAGTTTAAAGATAGATCACATAGTTTGACATGGAATAGGTTCATAATATATGTGCTTACCAAAGATTGAAAATGAATTAATGGTGAACTAAAGATGGAATTTGGGACTTCCTGACTACCAGTTACATTCTTTGTAAAGAAATCAGCCTTGCCAGTTTTATGACAAGTGTTCTGGAAACATTGTTTTGAATTAAATCAACTAGAATTTTTGCCACAAGAATATCAAGTCTATGAGAATGTATAAACATTTGTCTATTTAGGTCAGTGTTGGCAGAGAAAGAAGTTATGCCATTGTAGTAAATACTGAAGATATTTCTTGGTTCTTTAAAAAATAATATTTTCTGTATTTTGGGATCATTCATTTGAATAGCAGACTTTTAATATTCGAGGAAAAACAACTAATAACATAATATATGTTACATTGCCTTCTGTGTTACTTGCTATTCCTATGCGCCCTTCCATGTATAGGGCATCCAACCAGTAGTTTTTCTAATCTGCATTCCCCACTAAACTATTAGTTCCAAAACTTAGGGACATCATATTCTCTAAATCTGGCATGATGCCTGACACTTCCTAAGAATTAAATGACTATTTAATGAATAAAATTACTATGTAGCTATTAGTCTAATCTCTTATAAAACTATACTCTATTTAATCAAGTTATTTTTTCTGAGGAGTTGGCTTTTCATGTCTCTTTGGTTCATGATGAATACTCATATTTTTATTGCGTTCAATCAGGAAATTATTTTAAATTAAATCCATTTAATTTTTGGACTTTTCAGAATTTTATGTATTCATTTATTAGAAATCTTAAATCTCATCTGCATAAAACTCCTCCCCCCTATTTTTTGTTCAGTTTTTGGGAATAGTCTTAAACATTTTAGTTACTATAAATTTTATAAAAGAAATGCAAAAAACATTTTTCACTTGCATTTGATGTTGTTTTAAAAAAAATCAATATTTTTTCCTGTATTTTATAATTAAGAAGAAAAGAACTAAATTTTAGGTGTAGAGATATTTTGTGTGAATACATTAAAATTATAGTATATTTCAAGACAGTATTATTGTTGCCATAGACATGACAACAATAATACTGGGGAAAATAATCTTTGGGGGAAAGCTGACCCAGTTCCTGGCATTCTGTAGCCATAGAGTGCATGTGCTTAAAAACAGTACCCCAGTGGACGTCAATTGACTGACCTAGGGCCTTACGAGGAGACAGTATGTGAGGTGGGTCTCATATTACAGGATTAAATCATCTTGTTCATAGGATGAGAAATTTGATTTTTTTTTCAGTCTCTCCAGGGTGGTCTAGCTCTTAGTTACTGACCTGTAGTCATAAGAATCCCAAAAATATGATATAATATTCAGAAAGACTATTTTCTTCAAAGAAAACTACCATCCAACCTATATTTTCCACTTAGCATGGAAAATTATTCTCATTTAAAATCTTCTTTTGACAATAAACAAGGGACATGAGTTTGTCATTCTTAAGTTTGTTAATATGATAACCTAATATAACTTCTAGGGCAAGGTTTGGAAAATTAATGCCTGCACAGCAATTGTGGCCTGCTGCTTGCTAATATACACACAGCCCAGGCAAGTTCTTTTTCTCACATTTTTAAATGGTTGAAAAAAATAAATATAAGAGGAATATTTTATGGCACATGAAACTTGTGTGAAATTCAAATGTCAGTGTCCATGAGTACAGTTTTATGAACATAGCCATATTTGGTCATTTACACACAGGGTAGGGCAAAGGTAGGTTTACAGCTGTGAGTACACAAAACACAGTTTATTCTTGTGCTATTACTTATTAATTATTGTGTTATGTTCCATACAAACAACTGTAAACCTCCTTTTGCCCCACCCTGTATAGTCCGTGGGTGCTTTCTCTATAGTGGCAGAGTTGAGAGGTCCTGACAAGAGATTGCCAAGACTCACAAAGCCTAAAACATTCACTGTCTGGCACTTCAAAAAGTGGGCCAACATCTACCCTAGAGTTCTAGAGCCAGGCTTGGCAAACATTATTGGGCTTATAAATTACCTGAGAACTTTATTAACGATGCAGCTTCAGATTCACCCAACCTGTGGAAATACCTGAAATTCTGCTTTTCTAAGAAAGTATGATATTTGAAGTGGTGAAATTCTAAAATAGTAGCTTTAAACCCTGGCTGCACATTGGGATCTTTGTAAAGATACTGATGTTTGTTTGTTCCACAGGTAAATTAAAACATGTTATTGGATGGTCCCCGATAGTCTCATCCCTTAAGAGCTTCCAGTGATGGGAGAGTAGCAGAGGGACCGTTGTTGGAGGTTTGAAATATCCTTTTCACAAGGCCAGTGAAGATTAGGACAGTTTGCTCTTTGGATGACTCCCTGAGGCTCAACAGGACTTCTGGTGAGAACAGTGGTGAGGTTCCCACATAGTCAAATTATGAAGAAAGAAAAGTCACTAACATCACACCTGTCCAACCACCAAGAGGAAGCTCACACTATCCTGTTCTGATACCTAAGACAGAGTAAATAGTGAGCTTCTGCTGCCTTCCCCCGCCGCCTTAGTCACTATATCTAACAAGTACTTACTTCCCCATGTTAAAGTGCTTTTAGAATCCTCAATTTTATTACCAAATTTGGTGGATAAAGGAAGAATTAGGATAAGCTCTTTTTTTTTGGATAAGTAACAAGTATCCAAATATAGTTTATTTTGATTGGATTTTTATTGGTTTTGAAGCTTTTATGCATAGACAATCTCAGCGTAGTATTATTTCTAAAGATGATAGGTCTTATGTGTCTGATTCTTATTACCCATTTAATTATTAGGGGATTGTAATCATTGACAGTTGGTGTACAATAAAG
Organism: Tonatia bakeri; assembly: GCA_004024845.1. Lineage (NCBI taxonomy): Eukaryota > Metazoa > Chordata > Mammalia > Chiroptera > Phyllostomidae > Tonatia > Tonatia bakeri. Next base: position 99,893 of record PVIA01001687.1, on the reverse strand, counting down.
TCACCTCCCGATTTCCACGGACTGAAATTACAGGGAGAGTGATCACTGAAACAGGAGCAAAATAGAGTACTTCAGTGAAAAGTGAGAATGATGTGAACCAACACTATATTTACACTGAAGGTGACATGTGAAGAGAGATTGACTAGCACCGAAAATAAAAGAGGCATGTGGTTCCCATGACCTAGAGAGTATTTTCTCCTTACTATAACCAGCCTCCAAGATGACCTCCAATGACCCTCAGCTCCTGGTATTCATCTGCTTTTATAGTCCCTCCCAGCCCCCGCATAGGGCTGACTGTGTAACCAATAAGATATAATAGAACTAAAATGAGAAAGTTCTGCAAAAAAGAGGTGTATTATTTATACCTGAAGGATTTGTACTGGTGAGACGGATAAACTGAAAGATGAGATAAATGTAATTAGTGGTGTGTTATTGCAACAATAAACATGGAAAATCGAAGTGAGTTATGAATGTACTTAATATCTCAAAAAGAAGTGGAAAAACCACATTACATTGATATACTGCTTTGGTTCTTTGAGAAGTTCCAAGCAGTAGAATATCAGGTCCGTGGAGAACTGTATATCTGCAAAATACTCAAAATGTCTTATAGCAATTTGGAGATACGATCAAAGCAATCTGCTTATTAATAACCCAAGTTACTACTAGGCATACTAGTCATTTTTTATTTGTACAATTAATACTACACCCTTGTATCTTTCTATATATGTGCATGTATAGATACTTACAAAACATACCAATGCAAAATGATGATGTTAAAATATAAAATGTAAAATGCAATCATCTTAAATTTACTTGTGCTTGCCACATGCCAGGCACCTTTTAAGTGATTAATAAGCATCATCTCACATGTTCCACACCATTCTGAAGTATTTGCATAAGAAAACCAAGGGTTGGATGTTTTCATGCAAATATTAGTCACTCATCAAGTGGAGAACAGGCTTTAGTAGAAGGCAAAGTGACTCCAGAGTTTGTAACAAAATCAGTATGCTCTCTGATTACAAAATATGTAATAAATGTGCCCTGTTTTACACTGCTCATATCAAATTATAAATTCATTTAAGCTAAAAAAGAATATCACATAATTGCAAGTAGTCAATATACTCGTGTTATCCTTTATCCTTTTGTTATGTATTTTTAAAGTGGAGCTTTATGAAAACAAAAATGCCCAATTAATATACATTTCAGAAAATTTAATAAAATATTAATTGCATTCAACATCATCTTAGAACTAATTAAAAATCTTAGTTCTGTGAGGACATTAGGTAATGGAAAATGTACCTCTTTGTTCCCGTTGGTCTTTCTCTCGTCTAATAAGTGAGAAAAGCAGTCACACTTGCAAGTTATTTTCACCTGAGTGCTTTTAGCAACTTTGAAAGTGCAGTGCAAGTGCTAGAATTCAAATTTCTTACGTAAGTTCTCTTACCTAATTGTTAGTGACTGACCTAAATGAAGTTTCAACTTTGAGTTTTAAAGTGTGTTTTACATTTTCACACATGCACAGTTGGATGCTGCATTTTTGTTTTGCAAGTTTGGTGAAAAATAAAAGTTGGTTTTTATGTTACATAAATTGATAGATAAGCATCTTGATGCTAAGCTAGATGTTAAAAAATACATTTTTAACTTACCTAAAATAGTTCTTTTAACATGGGCAAGCAAAGATACAGAAATTTGTAAAATTGGTTTTACTTTTAAAGAAATGTAATTGAGATTAAAGATATGTAAGAATAAAATTCAAAATACAGCTTTCCATGAAGAAAACATCCCTGGGTAAAATTAAAATAATGTGAATCTAGAGGATAATATCAATTATGAAAGTCTATGGTTTTATTCAATATTAATTGAATATTGATTACTATATTAGTTCTCTATTACTGCTATAACAAATTAGTACAAATTTAGCACGGAAGTCGATAAAAATTTATTATTTTACAGTTCTGTAAGTTAGAGGTCCAACACCAGTCTTACTGAGTTAAATCAAGGTATTAGGAAAGCGTGTTCCTTTCCATGGGCTCTAGGAGCAAAGCTTGCCTTTTCCCATTTATAGCAGGCATCCACATTCTGTGGCTTGTGGCCACTTCCATTCCCAGAGCCAGCAATGCTGCATCTGTCTCAGTGCTTTACTCCCGTAGTCACACCTCTCTGACTCCGACTCCCCAGGAGCCCCATTCTTTCCCTTTAGGACATTTGTGATTACATTGCACCTCCCTTTATCGTACAGGATGGTCTTATTTTATGGCTAGCTGATTAGAAAGTTTAATTCTATTTTCTATCTTAATTCCTCTTTGTCAATAACATATTTACAGAGTCCAAGGGTTAGTTAGCACGTGGACACCTTCAGGGACCATAATTCTGCCTATCACCAAAGCTTATCCTTGTTTTTTATTTAAATATTACTGATTCTAGATTCTTTTATTCAAGCAAAGTGGCAGTTGTCATACTTTGTCCTGGTGTCATTGATTTTCCTGTTTTATTTTTATGTATCATTGATCCACGAATATTCAAGGAGTGGTATATTTCATGATGTAAGAAGGAAGGACAAGTAGAGAGTTAATGAATGCCACTTAAGTGATCCTCAATCTTTTTCACTTTGCACCTTTATATCAGTTAATTTTGAAAATATTTTTAACAGTGGACAAGCCACATAAATAAGGAGCATCTCACAGGACCTATACTTCAGTGGAGAAGGAATGGAGATAAACTAGAGACCAAGTGTGATAGAAGTCTCTGTTGGCAAACTGTAGACGTGGGTCAGGCTCCGAAAGTGGGGAAAATGCATTTTGGGAAAAGAGAGCATAGCATTAAGAGGATAATTTATTTGAATTATTATTTAAGCTGGTCTGAATTAACTTATTGGCTCAATATTTTGTTGTAATTCAAAGGAGAAAAATTATAAATACAAGTAATAGCCTATGGCCACCCCAGATATTCTGAAAAACTCAGAACGCCAGAGGAGTCTCACTGGCCTCTTTGAGAACTGTGTATAAACTAGCAAAAACACAGACAGATGTGCCTTATAAAATGTGGCAAATGGTAAATATATGCAGTCATCGTATCTTAGGTGGCCTGCCCATCTTCCAGTAAGTCTCTTATCTTTGTTCCAGCAAAGTTTGCTCATTGGCCTCATCATGTGTAGGGTCATTTGATCTGCCCACCAAGCTGTAGCAAATCAGGATTTGTCTATAGGTCTATAGGCAGACCTCAGAATTACCAGGTAACAGATGGTAACAAAAACCTTTTCCTCTGAATTCTGGCTGAAGGAATGCTGTCCTGCAGCCAGTCTTGTCTCAGGTGGAGGCTTTCCAGGTGTCGCTGGTGTCAGGGCCCAATCACACATTCTGCAGTACCCCGAGCTGCTGCCTTTTGCAGTATATGCCTTCCTTTGACCTGATTAGAATTTATGACTTTGTTGTACCATGGAAAACTGCAACGTTAGATATCTCCAAAGTCCATTCATGTCTGCAGATAAAACAGACAACCAAGTATCACACTCCACTGGTACATTGCTTGCTGAATAACAAGCCTCTTATCAACACATCTTTTCAGAGCATGAAGCTGTGGAGATAGCAATCCTCAGAGTGAACAAATCTCTCCAAATAAAGGAAGTCCTGTAAAAATGATACCTGTGATGGGAAAGTTAACCCAAAAGAGTCAGACCCAAAATGCACTCGGGAAAATTATTACACTTTAATAGTTTACCTCTGGGCCTTCAGACAAATAACTAAACCAAAAGACAATATTTTAAAGGAACCACCACAAAAACAAAATCCTACTGATACCTTGCTTTTTAACAGGGTTCAGTGAACTATAACAGGGAGTCATACCTTAAAATGCTCAAGAAAAGAAAATATACACCAAGGATCAAACATCTAGCTACCCAGCCAATTTATATTTAACGTATATTAATTTAAAAGTAATATTTAATAGTATATATATATTTTAAATTTTAATGTAACAAATGAAATAAATCATTAATATACCACAACTATATAAAATATAGACATATACTATAATTGGTTTGTGGTATATCATCTTACCAATCAGTTCCTTTTGATGTTATTAAATTAAATAGGGCCATGTTTTCATGAATACTATTTTAATTTGAGAGCAATGATTTTTATAGGGAGAAATGCATATCAATTTTATTTCTACAATATCTTTTTTACTCATGTCAACTATTTGTTTATAGGTAACTATAATTGTTCAGTTTACTGACTACTTACCATGTACTAGGAACTTTTTAAAGTGTTATGTGTACTAATTTGTTTAATCTGTACAACTACTCTCTATCCCATTTGAAAACAAAACAAATCAATAACAAGAAGTGAACAGATCTGAAGCTTAGAGAGTATAAGTAATATGCCGAAAATTATAGATTAGCTGGTGCCAACATTTGGATTTGAATCCATGCAGTCTAATTCTAAAGCCTTCCCATGCTCTGAAATAATGCATGTGCTGCCTCTGTCTCTGCTGTTCTGATCATTCAAAGCACAGTACTATCACCTGGGAATACTTTGAAAACACATCAGTGCCCTGGTCTCATCCCCCAAATTTCTGATACAATTAATTTGGGAAAACTCTGATATTTTTATTTTTTAAAGCCCCCTGGCCATTATAATATGAATCTGGCCTTGAGAGCCATTGCTCTAGATGCCAACGAATGGCGTGAAATAGACTGACTATATATATAGGTGACTGCGGAATTTCCGAGTTTCACATAGTGAATTCCATGAAGTACTTGTGTACCAAGACAAGTGAGTCAAGTTATAATTAGTTTAATTAGCACTTGTACAATCTTTCAAAGCTTTACTGCTAACTACCTTTGAGTCTAAAAGGTCAAAATTCTTGTTTCACCGAAGAACATAAAGGAAATCACTGACTGTAAACCTCTTAGTGATTAAGATCTTAGCCTGTCAGTCCTTCAAGGTAATTACTTTTTATTCATGAATTTAGTTTTACTTCCCAAATAAAATAACAATAATGTCGAATTATGTGAAGACAAATGTGGGAGTAAAATTACAAATAAATAGGTGAAAATGATGTCTATCTTTTTAGATAGGTTAAAAGCAGGAAGAGGATGTGATTAACATAAAAACTTAAATCTTCTTAGATTATCTCAGTCACTCATTTGAGATTTGAGAATATATTTTCATACCTCCTTTAGCCCTGTTTATCCCTGGAAATAGGCCTCATTCTTAACTCTTTTTCATAGGAATATAATTCGATTGTAGAATTTTTTGAGTGCCTTTCTCTGTGTTGGTTACCACATGGGGCTTTGCCATGATGGAACCATTGGTTCCTCTCCTGCTCTCTCTAACAATCTGTATGCACATTTATAAGACTCATTACCATTAAAATCAATAAGTACTTCACTGTGCTGTGCTGAGTATTTTTATAGACTTAGCAGTGTAAATGATTATTTGCCATTTTGCAGATCTTCTTTGCTTTTGTCTATTTCATGGATTTATTAAAATGTAATATATATATATATATATATATTTTTTTTTCTTGAGCTATAATGGCTCTACCCAAAGATATAAGAAATTGTTTTACTTGATTGCCATCTGCAAGTTCTGTATTTTCATGCCAAAATTATCTTTAAAAACATGGTTATGATCATGCTCCTTACATGCCCAGAGAGAGAGAGACAGACAGACAGACAGAGACAGAGTGAGCATAGCAAGAACTAAGCAATGTATGCTGAATACTGTTTGCAGCATTCAACCATCTTTAATGCATTTTCTTTTCTTTGCCACATGTATTTATAAACAAGCCAAGCAAAAGAATATTTAATATTTTTAAATAGATCTAGCATCCTCTTGTATCTATGTGTTAGTTCATGACTTGAAATACCCTTCTAGTTCTCTACCTATCTGTCCACTTGCTCGGATGTTATGTATTTGACTAAGCCTTCTTGGATCATAAAAGGGTATTTTTCTCTTTTGATGCACCCTCAAAGTCTTGTTTATGTATTAATTAGTGTGCGTATATGTTATGTTACTGCTTCCTTCACTCAATTTTAAGACCTCTTGAAACACAGCATTTTGCATTACTCATTGTGAATTTATCATACATGATAAGGAACCTGAAATGCCTGTTCCACTCATTTGACTTAAATTTACAAACCACATTCAGAAGTATTATAGTTTTTAAGCTGTGTTACTTAGGTATGTAACAAATATGTATCATATGGTTGGCGCATACAAAATGTTAGTGTATATTAAAATTACCTTATATCATCAGTATAATGTATGACAGAATGGCTCCCTGATATTTAAAACATTTCATGCATAAATTAATGGTGAGTTCCTATTGGAGATGAGATATATTTTTATATAATATATAATGCCACTGTATTTTAGTTTAGGTTCAGTTATTAATTATTCACTGACTTTTAATTTATGATCATGCATTTAAAAGAATATATAAACAGTAGTCTCTTAAATCTTAGAAATGGATTGCAGAAACAACTGTGAATTTTAACTAGGAATCCCTTTCAACTACAAAATAAGTAACCATGCTTTTTTACATCAAAATGAAAATTGTTGCTATAGGAAAAGTGATAGAATACTGATTACAAATGACATAACTGAGATTGGCAAAGTCTAAACCATAAGAATGATTTATTTAAAAAGGGATTTTTGCAAAACCTTTCCAAATGATGAGGAATAAGAGGTTTTCCCTGATAATTTCTTTTGTGTTGCCAACTAGATTATGTTTCCATGAAATGCTACTGTCAAGGAAAAGAGGACAAAACACTGAATGATTAATGGTATAGTATTTTTATCTTCCAAAAGAGAGAATATTCTGATAAGAAAACATATAAATTTAAAGTGCCCTTTCCCCCTATGAAAACTTGATAGTTGAGAATGATTTGTGTATTATGGAGAATCTCCCTCCATCCACTGGCACTTCATATTTTATATTGATGATCCCCAAAATGGATACATCTACTCATACTCTGATATGTACTTTTTAAAATCTCTGTAGAATATTGTTGGGAAAAATATTATCTGCTGACAGAGTAAATATATTTCTAGGGATACTATCAATGGTCTCCATTTATTTCACATTTCATATTGACACTTGATGATATTGAATCTATAGACAGTGAAAGTGGCCAGTGGGTGCCTTAGTAGTTTAGATCAGCTTCTAATGGTCTCATCAACTGCCTGAAGCATTTCTGGTTTTTGATGCTTCTGCAAAGGCACACTGGCTAGCAGTCTCCCAACAGAGCTCTGCATGTTGCTTTGAATTATAATCTAGACAGGGTTTGGCAAGGAAAAAAGAAATTATGTATATCATTTAGGAAAATACCTAAGAGATAGTAAGAGCTGAATAAGTGGTAGCTTCTGTTATAATTTCTGTTTTTATCTTCACTGGTATTCCTATTGAATTGATGGTGAGAAAAGAGTTCTGGAGAACAGTCTTACTCCAACTCCTGGACTTTTCACCACTTAAACAAGACTATGATTGACCATGACTTCATCAAAGGTCACCTGACGTGTGAGAAGTGTTAATACTTGTTAGTAGTGCCAAGTGAATGTGGGCTCCCTACTGTGAACAACAGGAAGGAAATGGCTCTGTGAAGATGCAATTTATCAATTACTTCTATAGTGTTTTAGAAGTATGTATTATTTAAATATTTTATGAAAGACACTCTTTGCATTAGAAGTTTTTAAAATATAACAAGTCAATGACTTAGACTATTTATGGGTAAATTAGTTTGTATTCAGTGTAGTTCTTGATATAGTACCTGTAATGTCAACCTACTTCTTGGATTTTTAGCCAAATATTTTTCTGGAAATGAAAGTACTTTAAGCTAGGGTGACCAGACATCTCATTTTTTGCCTACACCAGTCTTGGTTTAATCCTGTTGACATGCTGTTCTGTATGGATTTGTATTGTTCTGGATCATGGACTGCTTTAAGTTGAAGTGTTATTTAACGCACCTTAAATGAAGCCATAAATATTTTTAGTAGATCACCACTGGTTCTTACAACTTCTGCCTTGATCTCATCTAGTAGTGATATGTAAAATGCATGCAAAGGGTACTCTTGTTTTAAAATATGATTAACACTTTAAGGTCAAAGATAAATAGTAAAAAAACCTCTTTCCCATAATTTTCTAGGCAGAATATTAGCCACAGCCCCTTTATAAGGACACTCTTTGAATAGATAAATCATGCTTAGACACCAGAGGCCGGGGGGCAGTTAATTTCTTCTGGTCTATAGGGTTGGAGAGAGAAGTGTTGAGTCAGGATGCCTCTGTAGCCAGTGGTCTAGTGGCTGATGCTATGGCCTGTGAGATGTATAAAACCCCCAGGCAACCAGCCATTTGGCTCAGACGTACAAGTCGCAAATCTTTGGATAAGTGTTTGTGAAGTATATGCATGAAATAGATGCTGAACAGCCCTGCTGAATGTTCTTGCTATAGGGATTTTAAGTTTTACATTTGGGATATTAATTTGTAGGTAGTTATGGTTTTAAATTTTGTGTATTTCAAAATGAAACAAAAAATAAATATTATGTACTGGGTTTAAGTTCTTAAAGAAAGTTGATAACAAATGTGGAATGGGTCCAAACCTTGACATTTATCATCTACCCTGAGGGTTATGGTGGTATTCTTGATTAGATGAAAATCACACAACACAAATCTGGTGGCAAAGCATCGGTATCTACTTCAAAATTTAGTAAATATTTCAAAAAGACTGTGTTGGGCATGATGACTTAACACCTGTAGGTATAGAAAAAAATTGCTCATTACTCTATGGAATATGAATCTTTATTTACATCAAATAACTTATTCAAATTAATTTTACTCATTTAAAATTCCAGTTTTCTTATGCTGAGATTAAAATCACAAGATTAGCTATTAATACATTGATTCCATTAACATTTGAACTTTGCAAATATTGCAAATATGTTAGATTTAATAGGTCTGATCAGATGGTTCAAATTGAAAATCAATAAGTTAATTTCAGATGTTTTGATTGATTTTATCTAGCACTGTTGATTTTCAGTTATTTATTATTGTGAATGTTCTTGAAGTATAGATTTAAAATTCAATAGTGAAGATAAAATAATCTGCTTTGATGTTTATTTTTATACATATAAATTTTTGTTGAGCACCATTGCTATAGAAAATTGATATTCCTAAAAACTCAAGCATCTGCGCTTGACCCTTGGAAAGTGTAAAGACACTTGGAATTTATAATTGTATGGAAATTGGTTGCTAAATTTTACAATAGAAAAGGATAAGTTTTTCTTGTTTTATCATATTTTACTTTTTTATTGTTGTGCAATTACAATTGTCCTCATTTCCCCCCGTTACTCTTCCCCCATCTTGCCCACCCCAACTTCCCACATGGTTTTTAAAATTTGTAGATACACATAACCAGAATAATTATACTTCCTTAATTTGTGGTAAAGCCGATATGGAATAGAAATTATACTTAAGCATTCCAGAATGGTGGTCTTTTCTTTGCTGACCATCATCAACTTACTTTAACAAAGGCTGAAACATTTAAAAAAATTACTTTTATATCAAACATAATCACCTAAAAATATTAAAACTATTTTTTGTGAATGAGTACTAAAATTTTGCTATATTTTATACAAGGTCAGTTGAAACTAATCAAATTATTCTATATATGGAACACAAAACATGTTTCAGTTTTGAAGTTTAGTGTATGGTAATTATTAAAAATCATGCTTGAAATACAAAGTCATTAAAAGTCATCTTCTAAAATTAATGGAGAAACCAAAAAAATTAAGCCAGAGATCATGTAGTGCTTTAATTTTGAAGTTCTAAAGTCAACTTTTGGATTATCTACAGTTTCAGGGAGAATCCTTTTAATGGAACTTTTGTGGAGCTCTTTTTAATTAGATACATTTTATTCTGTATTAGAATGGAATTTTTGTACATTACGTGCAAAAATGCACTATAAGCACTGGGAAAGATACAATAGTCAGAAAATAATAGAGTATTAGACACAAATATAGGTAAGAATTAAGTGAATATTTAAATACCTGAATCAAAAAAATAATAATTTTGCTTCTACTATTATATGCTCAAATAACCAATAAAAAGCCTGTTTTTGTTTGATTTTTAAAGACTTTATTTTTCAGAGCAATATTAGTTTGATGGAAAATTGAGAGGAAGGTACAGAGCCTTCCCGTATTGTCCCTCAAATTTTCTAGTGCCCTCCCACTGCTACTAATGCTTCCATTTCTCCACTGAGCATCATACAAACTGCAAACTTGTTAATCTTCTGGAGTTCTGAAAACTACCTACTAATCCAACCTCCTTTCTATCACTTTGAACTCTCAGCTCCAGCTGTTTTGCTATTTCTTCACGTACCCTTTTTATTCCAGCACTTGAATGCTTCTTTTTCTTTGTATCTTTACCCTGCTCCCTTGTACTAGTGCACTAAACTAATTTATTTTATCCAGGTTCTCACTTTAGTTTTTGCTTTATATTTAAAACCTGCCTTTTTAAACTTTCATTCCTAGAATGAAAGATTGTCATTATATATGTGAATTTCAGAATAACATTTTTCCAAATACTTTTTAATTAGCTGGAAGTTTCAGCTAAATTTTTACATTTTTGTTACATAGATATTCAAACTTGATCTTATTTTAATATCTGTTAAGCTTTTAATGATATTCCTATTTTAATTTATTTAGCTATTTATTTGTGTATTAATCTTTTTTCTTGATCAGTCTTGTAAGAGTCAATTTCAGTTTTTGTTTCTAATAAAACAACTTTTGGTTTATATGATGTATAAAATATATATACATGTTTTTGTTGATTTTGAGAGAGAGAGAGAAAGGGGAAGAGTGAGAGAAACATTGATTTGTGGTTGAACTTATTTCTGCATTCATTGGTTCATTGTACGTGCCCTGACGGAAGATTGAACCTGCAACCTCGGCATATTGGGACGATGCTCTAACCAACAGAGCCACCCAGTCAGGGCTGAAATGTATTTTTAAAGGTAATTATGTTGATTGTAATCCATGTAGTTAAAAACTTTGATGGAAGCACCCTAGAAAAGCCTGAGATGTTCACACTAAGCACTCACTTACCTTGATGTGGCTCCGCAGGTTTCTGCTGTGCACAGCACACTAGCCTGCCCCTTGCTTGTTTCTCTTTACCATCTCGATTAACACATAGTTCACGTACTAGACAGCTCACTGTCTTCAAATGTGCAATTCATTGGTTTTCAGTATATTCACATACCTTTTCATGATTTTTCTCTCTTCTTTCTCCTGTTCTTTTATTGGGCCTCCTCTGACCTACTTCTCAACCAAAAAGTAGTTTTATTACAAAGATAATGATATGAAATGACCTAGTATTGCTATTGGTAAAATGCCACAGAGAACCAGCCCTAAGTGAGCTGTATTCTGTTACACTGGTGGCTGTTACCACTTCACTTTATTAAAACTTACATAGGCGATAGAATAGGAGTAATAAAAAGATGCCTTGAGTATAATAAGAAAATAACAGTGGATACATTTGTCTCCAGTAGACTTCGCATCCAAATTAAAAGTACTGCAGGGAAAAGTACTGAAGCTTAGAGTCCCTTTATATGTCCAGTAGTGGTGATTCTCGTGAAACTAAAATTCATAAACGCCTGCTCTGAATTTTACTGTAGGTGAAGGAGATAGTACTGACTTAACAGCAGTTGAAGTTTTCATGCATTCCTGCCCACAGTATGTAAGTGTGTATAATGTGGGAGGCTGTAAATCAAGTGTACTATTCATGAAACCACATGAAACAGATCAAAAGGAATACCTGTGTCATGTGAGTTCATAATTTATAGGTTGTTGATAATCCCTAACACATTTAATATGTGATGCTGAACCTGCATATTTGAACATATGAGTACATACCAATACTAAAAGACTTTTAACAGTTTTATAGCCTAAGCATTCATTTTACTCTATTTTGTGTTGTCTCCAAATCCAATTTGCAAGTCTTAAATAAATTAATGTCATCTTAATGTCTACTGCACATCAATCATGCATTGTATCATGAAGGATCCCAAGGAGAGGTATATTTCTATGATTGGAAGTTACAAGTCTTACGTTTTTACATGTAATCATCTAGAACTGAATTTTAGTTACAGAGTTAGCATACTTCCAACAGGAGCTTTTATTGTTCACTAGAATAATGGAGAGTTAAGTTGTTAGAGAGATTAAACCTACCAGACATATTAATGATACATTTTATTTTCTGTCACACAGCATTTTTCCAATAGTAGAAAGTGCAATTTAAACATTTTTCATAAGGTTTATTTGTGAGATAAACTTTGTATAATATGGAAAAACAAAGATATGTAAGCATCATTATTAGAAATCTAAATGGTCCCTCTAACAAACAAAAACAACCTATTAAATTGTATCTTAAAATGTATGGAACTAATTCTTTGGGGAAAAATAAACTAAACAGTATCAGAATACATTTCAATAGCATTTTATAATAATGACTATAAATTCATGATCATCTCTACTGACTCTAAATTAAGATATCAGAACATGTAAATATCCAGTCTGAATCTTTAAGTTTTTATCTCTCCTTTGGAATTTGGCTCAGAAATCTGGGATCGTGGGACATCATTTTGTTGATGCTACTCTAGATAATAAAAACAGAAGTCTCACACTATATATTTAGCATTCCTCTGACTTATTTCTCCTGTTATCAAAAATATATAATTGGTAGTTACTTTAAAAAAATTCCCATTACTCTTCAAAGTCCTACAGAAGAAATAAAAAGGGAAAAGGCATGTCTGTGGTTCTATTTTGCTCATTTGTTTTGTTCATTAGGTTCCACTTATAGGTGAAATCACATGATACTTGCCTTTTGCGGCCTGGCTTATTTCACTTAGCGTAATACTCTCTTGCAAATGAACAGCAATAAAAAACAGAAACTAAGAGTTAGGATTTTACTAATGTAAATGGAGTTTTTTATAATGATATCTTTGAAACAGAGCAACAATTTGCATGTTTTATTCAGAAATGTATTCTTTCAAAGGAAGAAACATGTTCTAACTTAAAAATGCATGCATAGGGAATTCCAAGGTTGGTAATCTAAAAGTTTCTGAAATCTATAAGGAAAATATATCCAGAGAAGTTTACTTGTAAGCTTCAATTTGCTTTTCATTGTGTAAAACCTGTAGAGAGTTATTTGTTCAGTCTCATTCCTTAATGTGTAACCAGTGTGGATTTTGCAAACCTTTCGGCAGAGGATATAATCTCTAGTTTCAATTCTTCTCATTGTGTACTAAAGAAACGTTACTTCAGACATGATAAAACCTGTCATTACACGAGATTAAGAAAGAAGGGAAAAGCCAGTTGAATACGAACACCCATGTGGACATTGTCACACGCACATAAGTACGGAGAATCTGCTCTTTTCATATACTTCCTTCTCTTCTTGATTGAAATCTCTGATGGCAGGGCGTGTCATTATCTCACTGTGATTGCTGTTTCTTATTATTTTATTACAGTATCCCAATATGAGTGATCGGATAACCAAAAGTTATTGTGCCTCTGCATAACCAAAATTGCATCCTGCCATTGCTTTTATCCTGGAAAAGGGAAAAAAGATATTTTCCAAAAAATTATTTTCAGGCAATTTCTCAAGCAATAAAATGAGTTGTGAAATGGATATAGGTTAAGGTGAAAAGGATAAAAACTAGTTATATCCCTAAGTAATTCATCCCTTCAAAATCTATGAAGGTTTTATAAGCAAAAAGGAAAGGAAATAAAGGATATAAAATACATTATGATCTAGAGCCATAATAATAGACTGTAGTGAGTTAGGCTTGACCCAGTGCAGAATTGCATTGTTTAATCTAAATCAGTCACGATAACATAAAAACAAGGTTTTTGGCAGCCTGTTGTGTATTTTTCTGGCCTGCTGGTTAGCCTAAAAGACATTTTATGTATAAACAAGGTGAAGAAACACTGTAACCCTCACATTCATAGGAAAAGGAAACACAGAAAGAATGTTTGTCCTAATGATGAGGTAGGGATGGAGGAGGGAGGCTTCTCTCTAATGGAGTTTACCCGGGGCTTGCCTTGCGTAGGTTCTCGATATTCTTCCCAAATGGAGCATCCACGGCACCCTGTCACTAGGCATTGTGAGTCCTTCACTAGGTGTACCAAGAAACAAAAACAAACACCTTGACCTGATCAGTCCAGAGCAGTGTTCCTTCTTCTTAGCAGTGATAACAAATACCGGGTGATTTAATTTCTCTTCTGATTAGCAACCTGAAAAACTTAATAGCCAATATGTCTGCATTTCTCTCCTACCAAAATCTGTCAAGTTCTGATGGAGAGTGTGTAAACTTACTCAATAACCACTTTCAAATACTATCTATAACTTTAATAATTTAAAATCATGGTTGGGAAATTATTCTTAACTACCACCCCACTCCCCACATGCTTGAGGATGTTTTGTACATGGAGTCATCTGCAGACCTGTCAGTCACTTACGGATCTTTTTGTGCCATTGTGACTTATTTTACAATTCGGATATCTGCAGAAATAAAGCTCATGTTTTAAACAAAGTGGGGGGGTAGAATTTAGCAAGCCAGGCTTCTTAGGAGAATTGAAAGTGCCTGCCTTTTTTATAAAATAAGGAGGAAAACTATTTGAGGGAAAAAATGTTTCAATTAATATTCCCATTAAGGAGGAACAATGAGATCATTTCATACAAGTAGCACTAGATCTGAATTACTTATGCTGGATATTTTTACACACCCATGTAGAGTTCCCACAGAGAAAGAGGATCTTCACACTTTTAGGCATATTTCCAAAGACCTAAACGACCTCCGGACAAAAGAGGAGCATCTGCATCTCTAGAAAGTAGCACGTGTGCTGGCCGCCTGCTCTCAGCAGTTTGGTAGAACCGGAAGACCATTGCTACATATTGCTGTGACGTACCACTAAAGCGTGCGGTGCTGAGGATGTTTCTTCTAAACATATTGGATTGCCTCAAGCTAGCAGCTTGCTTAATGGCATATTGACTCCATATGTTGAAAAGTAGGAAATTATTTATAGGAGTGCAAAGCTATAATTATCTTTTCTGTTACCAGCCAGCACATTGCAAATTATACTTTCAAGGTTACAAATTCTCCACACAGTATAGCTCAAGTCTTAGCTTCTCTTTTTTTATTTGATAAAGATGAACCTGAAATAACTCAATATGCTGTTTCAATAAAATATCTTCTTGATTACTTAGGATACCACCCTCCAGGCTTTTGAGGCTGGAGATACTTAGGTCCATCCTCGACTCAAAGATGCAAAATTCTCAAGAGTATCTACAAGTCAATAGTTGGGAGGCAGATCTCTTTACACATAAGCAAGCATACCAGGTGTCACTAAGAGAGCCACCAGGTTTGAGAATCACTATTTGCAGAACACAAGGAAGGTGGTCACTTTCAGAAAAGGCTTGGACACAGTTTGTTTAAATCATTGCTCAATATAATTTTGAATGCACAGGTCCAGTTTAGAGGAAATTGTCTCCTACGCTTAAGGTTTTGCCATCAGAGGAAATTAGTGCCTGGCCTTGTCTCCTCCTCACGCATCGCGGTGTTTACTGCAGAATAAAGGGATGCACGGGGAAGGCTGTGCTTGTTCTATTTGGAAACATGGTTTCTATCAATTCTGTGTAGTTGGCTCCTCTTGGTTATTTTTAGTTTAGGTTAAAAGGAACAAAGAACTGCAATTTTTTGGACTTTTTAAAAAGAAAGACAAAACATACAGGGAAAAAGGCATGTAGGGAACTCTTTAGCCTCATAGCCAAGCTCGTGAAATTAGAGCAGTGCTCCTTCTCTTTCTCAACAAAACATTTTATTGGTTCCAGAAAATCCGGTAGCCCAATAGCAACTACAGGGGTTCCATTTTCTTCAAATTTTCCTACAATTATGAAGCCACTGAAGAGCAAGTGAAGACATCTGTTTCTGCTCTGGAGACTCACGCGTTGTTTCACTCTCTAGATTCGCTTTTTTCCAGTTCTGGACTGGACAGGCTCCTTATCGTTCACACACAAATTTTCTTAAAATAAGGTATATTGGATCAATTTGTTTTAGTCAATATAGAAGTCAATTAATGGGAAGATATCTCTGTCAGACGCCCCCCGGAAATCATGCCTTTCTCATGTCTAGTGTGTGGCTGTTCATTCTGTCTCAGGGGCAGCCGCGGGGAGTTAGAGGTGGTCATAACCTCGCCAGGGCTCACCAGCTAACTCACCAGCGGGAACTCTTAAAGAAGGCTACTTTTTTTTGTGTGTGTGGAGGGGGGTGAGTATGCACTTAGAATGTTATTGGTTTGGGTTTACCCATGAAAAGAAAAGGGATGGAGGGAGGGAGGGAGAGAAAGAGTGGAGAATTTTTGAAATGTTTAAGCAGTAATGTCTTTTACCTAGACAACTTATTCTGTAGAAAAAAATCTTTTATAGCAGTGCGGAGATACAGGTGGTTTGTTAGCTTTCCGGCAGTTGCTGGTTAATGACATCATTTATCCTTCTACGTTAGGTACTTTGGGTTGTAAGTGGAAAGTTTTTCATACTCCCTGTGGTTTAGAAGAGTGACTCAGGATGCTATTACATCAAATGCTTTAGAAATCTCAGCAACGACATAGCAGACTGTCAGTTTTCTCTAATAAAGAGGTTGTTTTCTTCAAGTGACAACCATTGTCACAATAAGAAATGTTCATGTAGTTAGTATTTATTGTCTGGCCCTATTATTTCCTACTTGGTCCCTGGTCGTCTTTTAAAACTTGAGGGTTATTTCTGAGTAAAAACTACAGAGAAAGGAATTGTATTTCTACAAAAGCCTTCAAATAAAAGCCTTATGTCTTAACTTCTATAAAACTGAGTTGTGATTCCAGTAACACACTGCTCAATTCTTCTGAGCAGCATGTGGGGGCGAAGACTGTTATGAACACAGCTACATGATGGTACTTAGCTGAGTATTATTGTTTTATTTGCACTTAGGACCAGTGACACTCTACCCATTTATTAAATGCCCTACCCTACAAAGAATGAGACTGGAGATTATCATCAGCAATAAATCAAGTGCACCTCTTTCTATGCAGAGGTTGTGGTGGGAAATTCTCTGCTTCCTCATATTGTAAAAGAAAGCACTTTTCTATACTACTTATTCAAAATGGTTGTTTTCTTATCATCTCCATTTAAGAATAAGGGCTAAATTTTGTTCACTGTGACATATTTAATGCCAATCAGAATGCCTACCACAAGACAGAGTCATTGAATAGTTGTTCACCCTGTAGATGGGTTAATGAATTAATGGAAGGATTAACGAATTGGAGAGGATTCATTTATTTTCCCCTCTCTCTGTCACAAAGTAGCTTACCACATGGCTTCTCGAACTTGAATGTGCATGCGAATATCCTGAGTGACTGGGTAAAATGTGTAGCCTGCTTGGTGGCTCTGACGTAGGGACTGCCACTTCTAGTCTCTGACCTGAGTGGTGGCGATGCTTTTGGCACATGATCTCCATTTTGAAGAGTGGTTGAAAGTATTGTTATAAACAGAAGATTCCCTAGTTATGGATTTTTTCAGCAAGATAAACAATGTGTAATGTTAAAATGAATGCCATGGTCTACTATATGACCATATTTTAAATTATTTGTTAGTTAAAAATGTAATGTAGATAGCTACTTTACAGTCAAGTTTTGCTTCCAGATGTATCTGCATTTTATTTTTAAGCATAAACCAGTAAATAAGCGCATGCAGCATAATATTTATTAATCTGCATAGGGTATTTTTAGAGCTTTAAGTACTCAAACAATTGTCCTCAAATGAGTCTGTGCAGCAGTGGGCATCCTGAGACAAAACACATCTATGAGGTCGACATTATTTTCATGATAAAACACAGATGTTTTACCACAAGAATATTTTATATAAAACTAAGGAATCATTTGCATTTTTATCTTATTAACGTTTATACGACAGTGCAGAGATGACAGCTCTTTGGCATGAATCAAAGCAGAGGCTTCAACTGTATTAGTTATCGTGTTCTTGACCACCATGGACTCACAGTTAAAATAGTGTTTCACAGAAGCATGTCCGTGATGAAGCAATTGAAATTACGTCTTTTCCATTCTCAGCCTGTAGTATGTGTCTTTGGAATATTCTGCGTGATGAAATAGGAAGGAAGCATATAGCACTTTTCTCTGCATAATGAAATGCAATGCTTTAAAGCACTTGTGCGATTTTTGATTTGTGAACAAAACCAGTTGCTGTTTTTCACAGAACACAATTTAACTTGAAAGAATGAAAAACTATGAGTTTTCTGACTCGTGTGTGTGGCAGGCATTTCCTTGAAAATAAATGACACGGGTCTGTCACGTCAAGGTAAACAACTGGCAGTAATTGTTGCCAGTGATAGGATTTGAGCTTTCAAAGAAAACCAGATTTTTGAAAAATTGCATCTGCCACCGTGAATTTGACAGCTTACTTGTACCTAACACTTTTCTGATGAGAAGTGTGGTGATATTTAAAAATGTGATTTTTTTTGGTGTTGTATAATGAAATCTGTCAACATTTGGAAGATACGAATAACACACAAACCAATATTTTCCAAATGACCAATGCAATCTGTTATAAAATCATACCCAGTAAAAGAGCCTTTCACCAGAAGAAAGACAAATAGATTTGAATGTAACCAAGTACAAAAAGTTCATTGACACAGGTTTAGATTCCATATTGCAACTAATATTTTTAGAAGTATCATTTGTCAAGAGATTGAGTGTGGTATCATAAATGCATAGTTTACAGTTTTAATGTACCCTGTTTTATGAGTACATCTCAATTTTTTAACTATAATTCATAAAATAAAATGATCAATTCAGATATTGCTTCTCTGTATGTTACTGCTTTTTTGTTTTTGAAGTATATCTCAGAAAAATGCTGGAGTCTTCTAAGCAATCCTGCATTATTTCTACATGCATACATTTTGTAATGCATATTCGTATAATTATGTATGCCTAATAGTTGGTTAGCAGCTCATATAATTATACTTAGTTTAATTTACAGTCATGTAAATTTATTTGCAAATGTGTAAGTGGGTATTTGTGTTTGGCTTTATGTTTATTATGGTCACAGATGTATGGATGCATTCTGTAAAAACATAAATATACATTTGAACATGTAATGAAAGAGCAGTTTATAGGAATTATTTTAATACAGTCAATATTTTCTCTAGTTAAGACTAATTTTCTTATTAATGTGTCTACACTGTCTTTTACATATTAAAAACATTCAAATATTTGTTGTTATTATTGCTAAATTTAGAGATCAATGCAGAATATGCTTTGATTTTAAGAGTTCTCAAAAATATTGATTTTATTTTGTTTTCAGTACTCCCATGGACTTGGCATTTTAGAGTAAAAATAAAATATTGGCATGTATTTTGTAAGTCACAATGTCTGAAAGAATAAATAACTGCTGATATTCAGCTCTTCAAATGTGACAAGTGGAATGGCATCAAACTATCGATATAATTACATTTTAAGTTTTTGAAGATTATTATCATCATCTAAGTAATTATAGATGAGTTGGCAGAAATCCTAAAGATTTGTATCTAGGGTTATGTTTTAGGCCAATGGATTGTGGTTTTGTATAATCTGTCTTGTGATCACAAAAAATCTACCAACATAAGAAGAGAATAATGTAAATGAATCATTTCCTCTTTTTTTACTCTAGAACAGGGGTCAGCGAACTTTTTCAGTAAGAAGTCAGTAAGGAAATACATTTGTATCATGGACTATACAGTCTGTGTTGCAACTGCTTAACTTCGTTTGCTACGAAACAGCCAAAGACAAGACATAAGTGAATGTGTGTCAGAGCAACCATGCTTAGAAAGGCAGATCGTAGGTAGATCTGGCCCAGGCGATTGATAAATCTTCCAACCCAAGATCTAGAAAGATGATGTAGCTTGTCACTGGGTCCTTAGCACAAACAAATACAAAGTACTTCAGGAAGTACTTGGCTTTATATTAGTCAGTGCTATTTTTAGCATTCTTGCTGTTTTAGGACAGTTGCATTCTGTGTGCCAGGCACTGCCCCAGTGCACACAGTATGGGGATCAATGGTTTCAATGTCAAGACAAGGATATCCATATATCCTTCACCAAGAATGGCAAATCTGATGGAGGCAACAGGCAGACATATGCTGTGTCCATAACAAGAGACCCTAGAAAGGAAAATTGTGAAGCCATAAATGATGAGGTGCTCCAAGCTGGGTTTTGAAATGTAAATACATTTTGCTTTTTTTGAAACAAGATTTAAAAACCATACATGTGAAGGGGTTTTTGTATTTGTCTTTGTTACTCTTTTGAAGTAACGAATTTCATGCTTATGACAGTTTTCAGGGTTTTGAGTATGCTTGACATTATGTTTTTTTTCTTGCTTTAAAAAATGAATTGGGGTTATATAGGTTAATAAAAATATAAAGGTTTAAAGTGTACAGTTCTATAACACATCATCTATGTATAATATTGTGTGTTTACTAACCCAAGTCATGACTCTTTCCATCACCATTTACCTCCTCTTTTTTTCTTAATCCTTTCATCTTTTTCACCCAGCTCCCCTGTCACCTCCCCTCTTACAGTGATGACTGTGTTTCTATTTTGTTAGTTAGTTTATTTTGTTCATTAGATTCCACATATAAATGAGATCATAAGGTATTGCCTGGAGAGTATTATGCTAAGTGAAATAAGCCAGTCTGATACAATATTTTGAGTGTACCTGACCTTACCTTTAATTTTTTATCTGTATGGTTTTACATCTTCCCCATGATCCAGCTTTTTGAGGTCAGCCACATGGTTTTGTATAATCTCGTTTCCTTGGTTAGTCACTGTTCGGGAGAATCTGGATCTCTGGTGATGGGTTCACAGTCCCATAGGTGCCCCTCTTCTTTCCTGAGTTCTCAATCAGCTGAGAAGAGAAAAGTGAAGCAGCAGACGGGGCTTCTAGAAGTTCCTGTGTCTTTGTTTATAGTTACCAATGGTCCTTATAAGTAATCTATTTCATAGGATTGTTGTGAGAGGATTCAATGAGGTAATATTTATTAAGCAACTAAGAGCAGTGCCCATTGTATCCACTCAATAGAAGTTACCCATTACTATTAACAAGCTACAATTATATTTTTAAATAAACACTAACTATATTAATGTGGAGGGTTTCTCATGGTGTTTTTAATTACTTTCATTTATACACATGATAATATTTAAAATTAAGAAAACAGCAACACATTAGACTCTTACTGTGTTAATGGTAAATTTAATTCTACTTGATTAGAATTATAAAGGAATCCTGAATTTATTTCTCTTCAATACAAAATGTTGGCTTCTTATTCCTCTAATTGTTTACTGTGATACTATAATAGCTTTAAAGTTCCACTTAAATAGTTTTTAATTACTATTATCTTATTCACAATGCTACTTAAAATGAAAAATAAAGCCTATAAATATGGGTTCATACTCTCTTAATGGGAAAAAATTTAACTCTACTTGTTTGTGATCATAACAGAAAGCTGGATTTATCCATACATTGCATATGATTTTTGTGGTACTGAAATAACTTTAATTTTTCTAGTTAATTATAAACTATAGAAGGAAAGTATACTATCTATTACATAGTCCTCTGGGCCATATAGGTTATTTTCACTCCACCAGATAACCCCCCTTTTCTACCACTGACCCCCACCCAACTCTGCATGCTATCGTAGATGGACTACATTTGCTGGACTCTTTATCCAGAGGCAGCCACTGATCAGAAGATAAGAGGAAAGGGTAAGAATGAGGTTCAGGTATTTATATCCCTGCAGGGACTCATTGGATGATTTCAACCCTGACATGAGGCCACAGATCACATTCAGCACCTCCGTCTGCACAGCTCTTTCTCCAAGTTCCCTGCATTCCCCTCTTTAGGCCTGAGTGAGAGAACTGCTCCCACTTTCATAAGCCTTAGGGTGCCGCTCTATGCCACGTGGTTTTCTTATACACAACTTTGTAATTAATCCTTTTATTAATTTTCCTTAAATTGTCTTCAATATGAATGACACTTAAACATTTTAATTCTCAGGACACTGATGACACACTTTATATACAAATAAGATTTAAAAAAGTTTTTGAGAATAGCAAATATTTGTCTTTTAGCCAGAAGCATAGAGACAGCAGCCTAAAAGTGAGGTCTTTTAATTGTAATTAGTAAGCTCTTCCTAACTGCCTTCATTAGCAGCTCTGAAAACAAAATGAACACAGCAGCGCCTCTCTCTGTATCGCACACACAGCACACTGCCTGTGGCCACTGCAGGGTAATGATTCAACGTAGGGCTCTCGCATCTGGCTGCTTTCTGGGCAAGGGCTGCTCGTGGGGCAACCTCTGTTGAACAAAGCCAGCAGTCACATGATACCAGCCCTGAAGAAACTAATCCTCAAGCTTCTCAGCCACAGCCCAGCAGGCCTCCAGAAGTAGACATAAGACTTACTGAAGAAAGAGAGCAGATGCAGAATGCTTATAAGGAGCTCTTTTCAGAAAAACAATTTCAGAAAAGGTTTGGAGACTGATTACCAGTCTCCAAAACTCACAAAAAGCCATCGCTGAAGCTCAGGAGACCTTAGCAGAAATGATCCACCATTACCAGAGGACTTAACTCTGGAAGTCCATACGGTCTTGATAAAAATGACCCTAGATAAGAACAGACTGATAGTAACCAGAGGGGAGGTGGAAGGGGATATTGGGGAGATTAGGGGGAAGGCTTGTCAAGGAGTATGTATACAGGACACATGGACAAAGCCAAGTGGGGGTAGGATTGAGGGTGGGAGGTAGGGATGGCTGGGGTGCGGGGATAGTAGTGGGGGAAAAATGGAGACAATTGTACTTCAGCAACAACAAAAAATAATAATAAAATTTAAAAAATGACCCTGAACAGGAAGCAGAGCAGTCCCCTCTCTAGTTCTTAGCGCAAGTGTAAAGAAGAGAAAAATGGACCAGCTTCTCTGCCTGAATTAACCAAAAGCTTTACAGAGGCGAATGAGAGAACAGCTGTTTCCTGCGAATGTTAAGACCTGGTCCTTCTGAGCTATCTCTGCTGGAGCACTGCCTTGTCCTGCTTCACCTCAGGTCCCAGTGTCCTGACCGCATGACCCAGGAAATGCAGCAACAGGCCCAGGAGCTCCTTCAGAAATACAGCAACACTAAACGTCACCAAAGACAGCACCAGACTTCTGCACATGGACTGCCAGGATAAATTGGGCCAAATTCAAAACATCTGACACCTTTCATATTGACTAGACAATTGATCTGATTTCTAGATGTTTTTGGAGTGATCCAAATAATACAAAATGAAAGTCAAGTTTGAATGACCTTCGAGTTTGAACTCTGCCCTTGACACTGTAGAATTTGACTTTTGACTCAGTTGTGGTTTCCTACTGCAGGATCATTAAAAGCCAGCAGAAGTTATTAGAAGTAATACCTACAAAGGTGATTGTTGGTCATCTTTAAAGCCCTATGTCAGTTTCATCGAAAGAGGGCAAAACTTTAATCACCCAAAGTGTTATGTTCTTAAACACAAGCTACCTTTATAAAGGCTTCCCCAGATTGTAAGCATGTCCTTCTTGTTTGGCATACAATTGCTGCAGTTGATGACTATTGGTATCATTTTTTAAAAATTGCTTCTGTTAACTTGCACCCTCCCCTTCTACTCTACTACCACCGCTACCACCTAATTTGAAGTAGGCCTTACCCATCAAGTGTCTGAACGTTAGGTAAAAAAATTGGTTTTATTATTTCATGTAATTGCTTATTTGAACAAATCACTTACTAAAGAATTAGAACAAAATAACTAAGAAAAGCAACCAATCAATCAATCAATTCAGCATTCACTTATTTTCTAGCAGTATTTGGTTTAAAAAGTAAGCTTCCGATTTCTTTTTTGTAAATTAGGGAAAGTAAGATTACATACCCCATAGACATATTTTGGACAGAAATTTAAACAATTTCTAAAGCACTTAGCAGAACTGAGCTCACGTAGAACACATGAATAAATGCCTGCTGTCACATCACTTTATTATTAGAGTTAGCAAATAATAGTAGTATCGTTATTGTGATAAAGTGGATCGAGGTAGAATCGAGGGGAGTTGTCTTATTCCATTTTATTGAGTTTGTTCATTTGAGCTGAGAATATTAAATTCTGCAAACTTGGATTGTTAAACTTGAGCTTTTTAATGTACTCAGAGTCCTTAAAACACCTGACATTTTATGCAAATTTTTAAGGAATGTATATTCTTTGGGTTAATGAAAAAATACAACTGCATAACAATGAGCTAAAAACATGTTTTAATATTTGAAAACCCCATTATCTTATAATAGTATCATTTTGTGTTTGGTTGGGAGCCAGTAGATACTTTTGGAAGTTTAGAGTCTACACTAAATTTTAGACTGTAAGTGCAGTTTCATATTTAATACTCACAAAGATTTATGCAGCTAAGGAAAATGACTGTTTTGAATACTAAAATATATAAATAATTCAAAATTTATAAAATGCCCCTGTTATTATTTTAAACAAACTCCACTTTGATAAAATCTGCATTTTTACATACTTGGGTGAAAATCCAGAGGCAGACACACTCCTACAAATTAATTTCTTTTAATTTTAAGTTAAAAGGGGTATTTAAATTAGGAAATCTTTAGATATTAACAATATACTGAAAGCTGCCAAAATATATTTTAAAATTCCTAGACTTTATTAAACAAATTCTTTTAAAAATATGTTCACATTAAAAAATAACCATATCTCTTGGTGATAGCCATTCCAAAAAGTTTGAGGTGATATCTCACTATGGGTTTGAATTGCACCCAAATGAAGCTTTTGGATGTTTGGATGTCTTCTTTGGAAAAGTGTCTATTAAGTTTCTTGGCCTGTTTTTCAATCAGTGGGTTTTTTGTTGTTATTGAGTTGATTGAGTTCTTTATATATTTTGGATATTAACCTTATTCAATGTATGGTTGCAAATGTTTTCTCCCTTTCTGCAGGATGCCGTTAATTTTTTGATCATTTTTATTGCTATGCAGAGATTTTTAACTTTGATATGGTCCCATTTATTTATTTTTGCTTTTGTTGCTTGTAGTTTTCATGTTATATCCAAAATTCGTTGCCAAGACCAATGTCAAGGAGCTTCGTCTCTACGTTTTGGGCTAGGAGATAATAAGTGTTGGCAAGGATGAGAGAAAAGGGAACCTTTGTACACTGTTGGTGGGATGAAAAATAAGTTCAGCAACTGTAAAAAATTAATGTGATCCAGCAGTCTCACTTCTGGTATATCCAAAGGAAATGAAAACCAGATATCAAAGTGATACCTGCACTCCCATGTTTATTGCAGCATGACTTACAATACACAAGATATGGAAATGACCTAAGTGTCTGTCAACAGATAAATGGATAAAGAAAATGTAACATATATACACAATGGAACAGTTATTCAACTGTGAGAAAGAGGGAAATCCTGTCATTTGCAACAACATGAATGAATTTTTACAGTGTTTTTCTAAGTGAAATAAATCAGACAGAGAAAGATAAATACTGTGGATATCACTTACATATGGAATCCAAAAATGTCAGCATTCACTATTTTCTAGCAGTATTTGGTTTAAAAAGTAAGCTTCCGATTTCTTTTTTGTAAATTAGGGAAAGTGAGATTACATACCCCATAGAAACAGAGAAACAGAGTAGGATGGTGGTTACAGGGGTGGGCAGGGGTGGGGCAGTGGTGAAGTTGGGCAGATGTTAAAAGGCACACACCTTCAACTAGAAGATGAATAACTTCTGGATATTTAATGTACAACACAGTGATGCTGTCAATGATGCTGTGTCATATGCTTCAAGTTGCTAAGAAAGTAATCTTAAATGTTCCCATTAAAAGGAATGAGGAGTATATGACATGATGAAGGCATTACCTAATGCTGCGGTGGTGATCATATTGTAATATACAGGGTGAGGAAAAGTCGGTTTATAGTTGTTTGTATGGAAAATAGTACAATAATTAATAAATAATAATATAAGAGTAAACTCTGCATTTCACATAATCATAACTGTAAACCTACTTTGCCCTATCCTGTATAATTATGCCAGATCAACACATTGTACGCCTTCAACTTACATATTATTATAGCAATTATATTTCAGTAAAAAATAATTTCCCTTGAAAAAAACTATTCCATTAATTAAGCTAAGCAAAACAGAAAATAGAATAGAAATGAAGAAATATAAATAATCTTTATGATATCAAGATTCTATAGTTATCCACACTCAATCTTCTCTTTTGATAACATGTGGATAGGTAGGTAGATGTGTAGGTAGGTAGGTAGATAGATAGATAGATAGATAGATAGATAGATAGATATAGATACAGATTGACAATTTCTTTTAGCCATAACCCTAACAGAAAAACTACCAGCATGAACCTCCTCATTCACCTACCTGTATCATTTAAACTATATGGTGCTCATTGAAATTGCACTTAGTTGCTAGACAAATCTCTTGATCTTCAATATGCTTTATAATCCCTGTTCCCTCCAGTATATTTATTGACAATTTTCCTAATCTTTACATGGCTTCTAGATGAGGTTTAAATTACTCCATCTGTATACCTGTTTGAAATTATGCCACAGCAAATTTTAACTATAAAGCAATTGTGTGCCCAAAATGAAGAAACATAGTTACTTGGTATGTGAATTTGTATATTGCATTTTTGCAGAATCCACACCCAGTCCTGTTTTTAATTTACTGCAGTTGCAAATCTCCTTTGTTCACTGAGAATCTCTTCAGAATGAAGATAATATTCACCAATGTATTGAGTAAAATGTAGACATTCGAATAGGAAGTATATGAGAGAATTCAGCACTGTCCTGTGTTTAAGCATTTTTTTCTATTCCATCAGTCACTGATGCCCTTGCATATTTGAGATAACATTTTAATGTCTCTCATGAGCAGCAGAAAGAGGGTATTATTTTATTCCAATAAAATCAAGTGTTGTTGCATTTCATCTAATTTTCCAATGTCTATTTTGAACCTTTTTATTTTTTAATTTTTTTATTTTACACTTCACTTGAATTTAGGTTACAATTACACAGGATCAGAAGATTGGTACATTGTTTGGCATTATTAACAATTACTTACATTTTCAAAACTGAATGTGTTAATGCATTCTAGAGTCCTTAACAGCTGACTGTTTTTGTTGTTGCTACATTCCTGCCTTACTCTGAAGCAGCTGACTTATTTAATTATATAAAGCAGCTGTTGTGCAAGGACAGCAGCTGTTTTGCATAATGTTTATTTACATTGCCATAATGTAATTTAAGAGGCTGTTATGATTCCATTTTGAAGGCCAATCCCATATTCCTTTGTAGATCTTGTGGCAATGAACTCTATCTTTGTCAGAGCCTAAAATGACAAAGTAAACCAAATGAAATCATGATATATTTCTCTGACTATATTTCATGAGTTATGAATAGAAGAGTATAGTTTATTCTCCACTCACTAATAACTTATTTGAAAAGTGTGAGGATTATAAAACATTCAGTACAATACTGCATTTAAGCATTTGTTAGAAGAACAAGTTTATGGGCTTCTTCAGCTTCTGTCTGTGCTTCCTCCTTTTCTTCTCCTTGCTTCACATACCTTTTGTGTGAGTTGCTTTCCACTTTCAGATTTGGATGAAGCCCTCAAATTTAAGCCTGAGAGGTTACTTACTGATGTGCCAATGTCAATTGATTCTCCTGTAATCTTGATCAAGTTAGCCCCCTGTGGAATGAACCTTAACCCACGAGAGACAGGATCTGAGTAAAATAATTACTGCCCCTCCTTGCACTCTCTCCTTGACTACTTCATGGTGCAGTTCCTCCTTCCTCTCTCTAACCGGGAAGATGCCAGGTTGTGAACTGTACTATGGAGATCCCAGTAGCCAGAATCTCAGGGAAGTGTGTGGCCATCAAGAAAGGGGGAACTGAGTTCCAGCCACCTGTGGGTAACTGAATCCTGCCAACAATCAGATCAATGAATTTAGCCTGGAAGCTGACCTTTTCCCAGGTTTAGCCTTGAGATGATGGCAGTTCAGTGCACCTCTTGTTTAAACCCTTCGTTAGGTCCTGAGACAGAAGACCTAATTACTGCATACCCTAGTTTCTGACCCACAATGCCATGATAAATAAATGTGGCTATTCTAAGCTGCTGAGTGTTCAGATAATTTGTCACACTACAGTTTTCAGTAATTACAGCTTTGGTTGAGTTCTAGTATTCCCTTCTGCAGATTGTATTCTCTGGCCTTCCACTTTCTAAGAAAGCTTCTGTCAACCAGAAAGCTCCTGCAACTATATAGGCACCTAGGTGAGGCCTTTCCTTACCCCTGAACCTGTACAGCATTACATGGGACTAGCTTATGCTTTGGAGTCCTATCTATCTATGATGAAAGAACATCTTTCCAAGGATACCAATCAGAAATTCCTCACCGAAGCATCACACGTTTTTATAGGTAATACCAACCTAGAAATGGGATGGTCTATGCTACTTCTCTACCTATGGGTTTTGCCCAGATGAAATGCATTTTGTGAAAGGCATATTTGTGTGCAGAAGCCCAGCAAGATGGTTAATTTTATGTGTCTATCTACCCAACCACATTTTTATTTTTAAGTTTGCCAAAGAACTTTTATCTTATATTCAAGTTCAATAGTATGTGTTGATTTTCAGGATCAATATTCTGTACTAATTAATATGTTCATATGTCATTATCTAATCCAAACCATCTTAATTCAATGTTTATAGTAAATTTTAATATCTACTAGAGCCTCCCTCCTTATTTATTTTCTGTTTGAGAGAAATATTGTGAATATTAATGGGCCTTTTCTATTCTATACAAATTTTGAAATCATGTTACTCTGTTTTTTTCAAACTCATAATCCAGTTTCATTAAATCTGCAGATGAAGTTGAAAAAATATTTATGGTATTCAAACTTTCTACCATAAATATAGGACATCTCTCCAGTAATGACTTTCAGATATATATGTTTCTACTTATATTTGGTTTTAGGTGCCTGTGTTATCTATTTTTATGAAAATATGTTTGAATACTTGGTTTCTGGTATAAACATGGAACAGCTTTTGTCTATGGATCTGAGTCTGGCTACCTTGCTGATTTTGGGAGGCACTTCTCCGCAGGTCTCTCACACAGCTGTACATCACCTTCTTAGCAGAAACATTGCGTGATTTTGTTCTGAACTGTCTTCACAAGAATGTCTGAGTAGTGAGCAGATTTGCGAGAAAGATCAAGTGTCTTCTTCTGTTTAGGCATATGATGGAATTTTTGCTGTTCAGGATAATAAAACTAACGATTCCATTCAAAGAAAAGGTTGTGAAAGTGTGCTACAGCCTGATTTAAGACTGGGGACTTCTAAGTTTGAAGTTCCTCAGATATGATACACACCTACTGCCTGTAAAGCATTCACTGGGCCCCTCTTCCTCATTTGTCTGGGACACAAGGACGTGGCTGAGGCCAATAGTGCAGTATGTTCTCATTCCACAGCTTGAATCCTGTTGGTAGTAACCCTAATCAAATGTTGCATGAAATAAATAGAATAGGTTTGGTTCCAGGCTCTGTGGGCACATTAAATAGAGAACCAGTAGTCAAAGGTACTCCTGGGAAAATTTGCTGAAAACTAAGGGTATGTAGGAATTAGAGGTGGATATTGTGGGAGACCCTTATTAACAGGTAGGACAGTGGGGGAATTGCTTGTCCCTTCTCTCCTACCAACTTAGCCAAGAGCATTCACTCCTAAAGTGAAGTGGAGGTACTCTAAAATGTTCATTTATATATATTTATATTTTAATAATCAGTTACAATACTTCTTAATTTCCATTATTGATTTTTTCATGTTTTAATTTGTAGTGTAGACTTTAAAAAATAAACACATATTTAATAAGTATGTTGACTTTTAACTTCATTTCAGGTATCATATTCCATGTATTTTAGTTCTTAAAATTTGGTGAAGTGAATTTTATGGTCCAGTGTTTTTGCAGTTTTGATAATTCATTTTCAAAGCTGAAAATATTTCATCTTTTGCAGTTCTTGCTGATAACATTTGTATATGTCTGTTAGGTAAAGTTTATAATTATATTACCACTTTTTCTATAGCCTTAGTGATTTGTTTTATTATCTGTTCTATCAATAACTAGAAATGATATATGGAAAATTTATACATCATTGTGGATTTATCTCTTCACATTGGAATATATCAATGTTTGCTGTTTTATATAACAAATTTATATTGGTGAATTGAATAATATATCATCTATTTGTTTAATATTAATATAGCTACACTATCTTCTACTTTGTTAGCATTTGCATGATTTATTTTTGTTCATTATATTATTGCAATTTTTTTATTTGGCTTTGTTTTTAGCTCTGCTTCTTGTTAACAGCATATTGTTGGATTTACTTTTTTTTTGTCTAGCCTTATATTTCTATATCAATGGGAGTATTTATGTCATTTATGTTTTGTATGATTTTTGGTGAGTGTCAGTTTAACTGTACAGCCTTATTTTTGACAGTGTCCTGCTTTTATAACCATTTTTTTCCTTTTCTTTCTTGCCTGATCTGAGGTTATTGGGGCAGAATCTGTGATGAGATTAGCTAAAACTTTAAAAATATCTATATATTTGTAAAAATAAGCAGAAGTTTAATTTTAGGTGTTATGACACACATCTTGGTCTTCAATTTATGAGCATCTGAAAAGTTATGACTTCTCTTCATCAAAGGAGGAACTCAGTGAAGCTTTTGATTATTTGGAAGACTCGTGAAATTGATGAAAATGTTGTCTGCTTAATGTGTCAGTTAAGAAATTATCTCTTATTTCCAAATTAACTTTTCTATGTTGATATTCATTTTTGTCACCTGGATCTCTGTTGAGCTGTGCCAGTAGGGTGTGATGGAATGGGGTTCCAAAACCATAGAAAGAATGGACTTACCTTTTCCTATTTTTGTTTCCTGTGTGATTGCTGTATGCTTCCTGCCTCTTTTTTCCTGTTATCATCACCATGCCCATTTTCATTCTAACAGCACCAGTTCAATCCCATGCATTTTCCCTTATCACTTTTGAACCACAGAGATCCCTCAGAGACACCAATTTGCTCTTGAGATCCCTTCCCCAAGGTCAGAGACACATAGCAGTACCTCTTCCTCAGAGGTCTTTGAGTTCCAGCTGTTGGGCATCTTTGCCAAACATCTGCTTTTTCCATTGTTCCACCAACCATAGGGGTGGCAGCTGCCTTTCTAGAATTGTTTTCTCAGTGATAATTTAGGTTATTTTTTCCTTTCTCCTACATTATATGGTTAATAGTTTTATACCTGGTCAACAATCCCTTCTATTAATTTTTTTTTGTTGTTCAAACCATTAGCATAGTTTTTGTCTGGTGAGAGGACCTTGACAGTATCAGAAGTTCATAACTGGAGTCATTCCAAGAAACAGACTCTAAAATACCAGGTGTTAAATTTGATTTAGTTTTGTCCTTGTGCTTGAATACAGGCTGATCATTTTGCAAATTGGAAATAGGAGGCTAGAAATTCCTGAGATATGGTGGTTGGTGTTATGATTAGTCAAATTTTTACCTAATGCTGGGTGTGGTGAAGGCTCTTCTGAAACTAGTGCCTTGGAACGGGTAGTCACTGCATCATGACAGTGACAAACATGTGGGATGTAACCTCTTTAGCACTGAAGCACTTACAGAAGGGACATGGCTAGGGCATATACATCTGTGGTACTTCTGAAAGGTTCCTTTATTTTCTGTAGCTACTGGGCCTAAACATTCTTTGAATGTAATTTTACCCATTGCAGAATTAAAGCATAATTTTAACACAGTGTCTCATCAAATCTCATCTAAAGTTTAGTGCATTTTTTTTTAGTAAGAATTGTGACCCTACAATTTTGAAATAGGACATTTATTTGGAAGCAGCTTTCCCTCTCATGTAGGTACATATTCATGTTTCCTTTGCTCAGGAACACAGTAATAGGCCTTGGCTAGGTAGCTCAGTTGGTTATATTATCATCCCAATATGCCAAGGTTGCAGATTTTGATTCCTGGTTAGGGCACATACAAGAGACAAGCAATGAATGCATTAATAAGTGGAACAACAAATTGATGCCTCTCTCTCTCTTTCAAAAATCAATAAGTAATAATGAGAAAGAAATATAATAATACTCACTCCTAGGGATTTTACTTTCGGAGAAATAGCAATTCTCCTCATAATCTACCTCAAATATGTTTTTTCCCATTAGACTTATAACTAGGGTTATATCCTAGTATTTTTCAACAGAGCAAGTAAAATCTGATGCAATAGGCATTGGTTTATATACCAATATAATTAAATATGTTGCTGATTTATATTGATAGAATCCTGAGGAACATATGTGGGAATGGATACTAAAGGTATTATACTAGGTAGGATTGAATATAACAGCAAATTTGGTTGAATTTATTGATATAAATGTGTTTATTAGACATTCTGGATTTAATATGTTTGCTCATTCAGCTGCAAGTGGTCTTAACAGCATACTTGTTTGATTGACTGAAATTTGTACTCAACAGTGGCCTATGCTTAATGAAAATGATGTGCCAGAACATTTCCTAATGTAACATGGAGCAATCCGAAGGTTTAAGGGAATAGGAATGTTGGAGTAGATTTATTATGTGTGACCTACACACGTACTTCACACACTACATCTCACAAGGGGGCCCAGAGGGCATATTCTTCCTAAGGCGTTGGACTCCTTAATGAGATCAGTACCAGCCTCCGTGACAAGCTCTGAGGTTGCTCTGCTCTGCAGGTCAGAAGTATGACAGTGGGAAATGCTGCCATTCATAAGGGCTCCCTGATTTCAATGGAGATAATAAGATCCCACAGTAGCAGAGGCCAATTGCATCTCTTAACTTGGTAAGACAGTGACAATTGCTGTATTGGGCAGCTTAGATAAACCAATGATTAGAATGCTTGATGAACAGGGATCACAGTTGTGGCTAATTGATCTCTACATCTGTTGGAACAAAATAGGTTAGCAGTCAACTGAAATGTCACCAAATGTATAAATGAAACAGCTCCAGGACTAACGAACAGAAACCTAACTTACATTGCCCAAATGCTTACTCTTGATTTCTTACCATGTTTCCAGACCTTACATCTGTTCACAGACCAAGGCTTCTTTGATCGAAGAGAAAACCACATCCCCTTTACTTGTGCAAGAATATACTGCAGTGAACTGTGGTCATTCGGAAGTGCTTGTGTACTGGGTGAAGGAAATGCCCATGTCTGTTGGGCATGACTGAGCAAGGCCTTTGTACTGGTATTGATCTTTGAGGACCCAAAGTACAATTGCAGTCCAGGAATGAAAGTGGAGGCAGATAGTGTTTATATGCCAAAATTTTGCCAAAGTTTGAATCATCATAGATCAGTTGGAAATGGGCCTATCCTCTGGGTATGTACTCAGTGCTGAAGGTACAAGTGGAATACACATATTTGTGGATAGATAGAATGACTGTGTTGATTATCTGACCCAAGAGTAAGGGCATTTATGTATGAAGTTATAAATTGAAGGTCCTAGAACATCTTTTTCTTACTAAGTTATTAGTGTAAAAGCAATGCTCCATCCTGGGAGAAATGTATAGATTAGTGCCACCATCAAAGAGCTGAAAGATGAAATAGTGGTATTCCTGACTGCATCACAATTTGGCTTCTCTGTTTGTCTGTAGGACATTAGTAGGTTTTTCAGAATGACTGTAAATTGTTGTAAACTTAATGATAGACTCCAACTTCAGCTGCTCTTCCAGATGTAGGTCCCTGATATTCAGCTATTTACCTGGCAAATGCTGTTTTCTACATAACATTTTGCAGGAACCACTGTAAGCCATAGCTGTTTCCCTTTACCTGGCAGATTTAACAGTATACCCTCACAGTCTGTCCTCAGAGGTCCATCATCTCTCCTACTCCCTGTCATGCTGTAATCTGGAGAAAACTCAATGTTCTTCAAATTCACCATAATGTAATGTTTCATTACACTGGGTCATTTTATTGATGATATGTGCTGATTAGAAAGTGACAAGTACTTTAAGGGTCATAATATGGCATCCATGCCATAGATTGGGAGATGAACACAGTGACTTCCAGGAGCGTACAATTCCAGTATTATTTCTGGGGATCCAATGATTAGTGTAACATGGTACTATCCACTCTTCAATGAAGGATAGGTCACTGCACATTGTATCCCCTACCAGTACCAAAGAATCAGTGCTTGGTGAGCCATCTTGGATTTCTGAGGCAACATAGTATGTATTAAATGTGCTATTTAAACCAATTTATTAAATAACTTGTAAGGTTGCCAATTTTGAGTGGGATCATAGAAGAATACTTCTGGACTTAAATAATGAATATGTTTTTTTAAGTTGGCTTATTCATCCTACTAATGCTTTTAGTCATATAATTTGTTTCACAGCAAAAATTGTGTAGCAATTGGCTCCACATATATATGGGGTTTGCTTACTGTTATGTTATCAATGAGAAGCAGTTAAAGTAGTAGGCTAGAGGAATGATGTAATAGATGATATCTCTTCTATAGCCAGAATACACAAATTTTAGGGGAAAAAAAAGGCATGAGATTGGAAATGAATTCTCTATTAAGCTGATAATCCAATGGAGAATTTTGGCTTCCACAACTTTGAGTTCTGCTGGTTTAGAGCCTTTCGGTTGCTAAGAGAGAATACTTCCACCAAGAAGGAACAGTTTTTTAATTATAAGTTGGGACTGCCTCCTAACCATTGAAGTTCCTCATACCACAAAACAAAATGGGAAAGAAATTTGTTACTGTATTGGATGAAATTAACGATTCTGATTACTATGGGGAAATTGTGTTATTACTAGATATTGAGGTCAGTTGTTACCTGAGGCACTTCTTTGTACTTCCCTGCCCAATAGTAAAATGAATAGATTTTATAGCAACCATAACAAGAAGTCAGGTCCACAGAGAACTCAGTCTCTCCAAAAACCAAATCTAGGTCACTCCTCTAATAAGGACACTTGGGTTGAGATTCTGGCTGAGAACAAAGTAAATGCAGAAGTTATAAATATCAGCCTTAGCCTTGACAGCAGTGACACAAATGAAGGATTTAGTAGTTATAAGAATAGTCAAATGAAACAGTGACTGAATTTTAGGAACAACAAAAGAAATAGCACATACAAAGGCCTTGAGTTGGAAGAGTGTCTAGTGTGTCAAAGAAAAGTAAGAAGACTGAGTACAAGTGAACGGAGAGGAAGGCATGGAGAGACAAGTTCTAAAAGATAAAGAAGACCCTAAAAATTGGGGCTTTGTAGATAATGGACACTCACATATACCATGACTTGGGGTATACATTGGTAAATATTGGGGGAACACTTGGCAGCAGCTCAAATTTTCGAACTTGATACTCTTACTCAGTAATGGCTCCCATTTTACCCTGGAGACATTGTCATGCTTGCATGCAAAGATATGTGTAGCAGAGTATTTATTGCAGAATTGATTACTGTGAAAACACAACCAACTGAGATATCTGGCTGAAAAAATATTGTATATCTATTAATGGAATTCAGCATAGAAATATAAAGGATGATGATTTCTGAATTTTCTAATAATAAGAAAAACTCTCTAAGAGACATTATTGAATGAGAAAAACAAGATAAAAAATATGCTACCATTTATTTAGAAAAATGTTCAGGCATATGCACTTATATGTATATATAACGTTCTGGAAGAAAATAAAAGGAATATTAATAGCCTTCATCCCTGAAGTGTTGAAGAGAGTTTCTTTCCCTATCCTTCTTGACTGTTAGAGATATTTACAACTTAGAGTATTCATAATAACAAAAGAAAATATCAAATATTAATTAAATAGAAATTTAACTAATTAGGTAAATTAATATAAGAAAATTAAAAGACTGTCAGTGTTAACATATATGTATTTGTTTGGTTTTGAATTTATTCTAATGCCTTTTTGTTGGATATAGATTGGGCACTTTTCTCCTGGATTGGAAAACTATTGGTGAACAAGGAAATCCAGAAGCCTGTTTATATTTTCAGATGCCTGTTGTAGGAGATTCTAAGAGACTGGTTCAGTGTCCATTATGTTGAAGTAATCCTGAATCAGAGTGTAATTTATAGCTTATGATTATAGAAATGATTGCTCTCAATGATGGACAAGACTGAAGAAATCCACATTGAGTTGGCTAAATTCAACATTCTTTGCTGATAAACTTATAACCATGAGCCAAATAGTTTTTAGAATACAAAAAATAAGTGTTCAAACCAAAAAAACTTAAATTAATTTCTGAAAAATAATTTTCATAGGCTTTGAAAATTTACACAGACATCAAGACCTAGTTCAAAACCTTTAAACTGTCAGATTATAAAGTACAAAGTCAGAGTATTCAGAAAAAAGGATGTAGGTAGCTTTGAACGCACAAGGAAATCAATTTTATTATGTCAAGTATATGTACATGTTATAGAGAATTTTTAATCAAATTCTTTAAAGTTTTTTGCTCTTTCATTTTTTGATACCTTTGAAGAATATCTTTGAACCTTATTAAAAATGAAATGTGAATGTTATTTTTTAGAACAAATACAGCTATTTTCGCTAAGCACTAACTTGTGTAAATGATTTATGGGCATCGGTTCTGCAACTTAATTTATATACTTTCCTCTCCTTTCGGCATGTTGTCCTTGATTGTTATTGCAAGGTCTTGAGCATACTATTTCTTCATAAAACCAGGAAGTTATTAGGAAGGGTGGTAAGTTATTTTACATTATTGTACCTGACAAGAATGTGACAATGCTGAAATATATTCATTTATATGCAATAAATTGTGTACCATAGTTTTCCATAACTATTATGTCTACAACTGTGTGTTCTGTATAATCGGAAACAAATTCAAATAAAAAATAGCCTTAAAATAATTGCCAGCTCAATATGATATTAACTTGTCCTCTGTTTATAACTTTTCCAAATGAAAAATGCATTACTGAGAAAACCAACCATAAATATCTAGATATGTACAATGATTTGAACTTATATGAAATCCTGGGCTTCTATATTTGGGCTTCTGTTTTTCTAAGATACTTGAATACTTGATTAAATATATTAAGTTATTTAAAATCAAAGCAATTGTAAATATTCTTTTTTTACTCAAGGTAACACTTAAAATTGAAAACTTTGTTTTACCTGATAATACAATTTAATAACTTTGAGATAATAGAATTTAAGCTATAATTTATATTTATGTTTTACATTACTGATAACATAGCGATTAGTATGTTTTTTGTGTAGTACCATTACTTTAACCGATCTCTTCTGATTTAAGCATACTACTTTTGCCATTTTGTATGTTAAAGGCTACTTGGTGGAATTCTGGGTGATTATAACAGATCAAATAGTTATTTAAATCATACTTACATTAGGGATATTGTATAGAAATTTAAATATGGCAGTAAGTGGCTGCTTAACATTTCTGTGTAGTTTTCTGGTTCTATTTTACTAAGAAAAATCACTTAAATTTTGCATTTACAATGTGTTCTCAAGTGAATAGGGCAAAAGCTCTATGACTTAATTGATCAAGAAATCAGAACAGTGAAAAATACAAAGAAAATCCCTGTGGAAGTGACTGCCAAATGATTTTTCAAGTAGAAGACATCTTAATGTTCACATAAATCTTGGGTTACCACCAAAGAAAAACACATTTCACTATTTAAAAAACATCTTTGTAATTTATCCTGCAAAGAGTCTCATTTACTTGGATTTATCTGAATAATGTTCCTCTTTCTAAATTAGTACTGGCATACCAGAGTGAGGTAGTTGGAGTGGTTCACCACAGTGGAGGCAACGAGGGCATGTAAGGCCTGCAGAGAATGTAAAGCGAATGATACAAATGACTGAAATTTGTCTTCTCTTTATTAACACCATGTAATGGCAATTCTAAAGATTGACGGAGGCAAAAACTCCCCTATGTAAAATTTTTATCCTAACTTTTAAATATTTGCTGATTTACTGTTAAGTTTTAATTTTACATACACACACATGTAATTACATATACATAAGCCTCCAATCTGCACTTTTCAAAAACTTTTAAAAAATAAACATTGTATTTTACATAGAATTTAATTCAGAGCAGTACCAGCTGTACCAGTTGCACAGTCAACCATAATCGTGTTGGCCCTGCTGCTAGCACTCACTGTGGGCATACTAGCGCTCATGTCCCCAGTCCTGTGACTGTGTATAGTTCTGGGTTTAAACAGTAGATGTGAAAATAGTTGATATAGGACTAATTGTAAAGGAGAAGAAAGACACTTGATTTACTTCAATTCTATCATTCTGTGTAACCACCTGGATAATTTCTGTTTGATATTAAAACAGTGAAATAAAGTATAAAGAGCAAGATGGATATTTTTGTTTATACCTCAACTATTTCATTGAAAATTAATGTTTTGAAGTTGAAATTTATTTTTAAATTATTTATAGTATGACTAAAAATAAATGTAGAAAAATTATTACTTATTTGACATGATCATTACTAAAAATAATTTGCTGTAATAAGATCAGTGTTATTTAAAAATTGATCCACTGTTGGAATTGAATATGCTAGGAACACATAAATATGAGGTAACACCTATCACATAGGGTGAAATTCATAGTTGATCAAATACCTTATATCTGTTCAGAAAGTACCCAGCCATGCACTATGAAAAATAGAGATGTTTATTGAAGACATAACATACAAAAGACATTGTACATAGGACAATGATGCCTTAGTCTCATTCAAAGTAGGTATCTTGGGACCTCACACATTTCTTACAGAGTCTCTTTCACTGTTCAAAATACTCTGCAAAATCCTTTGTTGGAATTACCATCAGCTACCCCATCATATTTTCCTAAATCCTATCGATGGTCTGAACTCTCTTTCCTTTCAAAAGTGATTTTAGTTTGGGGAAAAGCCAGAAGGCGCAGGGCACCAAATCTGGGCTGCAGTGGGGCTGAGTCATCTGGCTGATTCGATGTTTTGCCAAAAAACTGCACGAGCTGTGATGTGTGAGTGGGTGCATTGTTGTGATGAAGCTGCCAATCACCAGTTGCTCATAGCTGTGGCCATTTTCATATGTTGTACCTCTGAACCCATGAAGAACATTGGGGTAGTACTCCTTATTAATTGTTTGGCCTGGAGGAATGTACTCACGATGGGCAACATCTTTCCAATGAAAAAACACAGTAAACATGGTCTTGATCTTGCTGCAACTTTGCCGCACCTTCTTTGGGTGTGCACACTAGGCGACTTCCACTGGGACACTGGGTCTTCTGAATCATAGCCATAGACCCATGATTCATCTCGAGTCATGACCTTCTTGGGGAAAGCTGGTTCATTGGTAGTGGTTTGAATCAAATCATTAGCAACTGCAGCACAATGTTCCTTCTGCTCTGGTAGGAGAAGCCATGGAACAAATTTTGCCATGGCATGTTTCATGCCCAGATCCTGCATTGAAGTCTTGGACACAGTAGGTTTTAGAATCCCCAGATCAGTTTCTGGTTCTCACACTGTCAGTCACCAATCTTTGGTGATTGCAGCCCATACATGTTCCATATTCTCAGGTGTTCTGCTTGTTGCAGGCCTTGCAGAATGTGGGTCACTTTCAACAGATTCTCAGCCATCTTTGAAGTGTTTGTGCCACAGTTTTATTTGTGCTACATTAATTTCATCATCCCCAAAATCTTTCTGAATCATCTGAATAGCTTCCGTGGAGGAATGCTGGAGCTTAATGAAATATTGTATGCAGATTTGTTGCTCTACTTAGTCATTTTGAATGAGATGGCTGCACAGTACTCATGCTCACTCAAGGGCATCTACTGCCCCCACTGACTAAGTACAGTGAAATCATCAATGTTCATGCATGTGCATTCCAGTCCATTCTCGGCTGACAGGTTACATCAATGTCACACAAACCATTTTTGTTACATTAACAATGGCTGGACTTTTTCTGGACAGACCTGTATTTTGCCATTTCTTAACAATTATTCTGACAGATACATAAAAACTTATATAAAACATATAAGACTATTTGTTTTAATCTTTGTAGCTATTAGATAAGGAAACTAGAAAGTTCTTATCAGTATATCATTGTTAGCCGGGGAGGCATAAAAAAAGTTTTATTTAATCATCCTTGTTTCAATATCCTTGGAATGTACTTAGAAAGTTTGCTAATGACATTGAATTCAGACTGAGTCACAGCCAATATTTATTTCAATTTCAAGTGACCTTAATGTTATATTCAGAAGTATAACAATTAAAATTAATAAGACCATGAGCCAGATATTATACCTGAGCAGAAAATTATAAACTGCATTAAAATCAGTAGTTGAAAGGGAGAAAAAAAGCAAAAGGAGCAAGAGGATTAATACACAAACTTGACATCAGCCTATTTGTTTGAGTTGCCCATTTAAAAATCATGATAATGAAATTCATAGAATGACAATATTAAGGCACTGGCTTCCAGACTACATAACTCACAAGCTAATTTTTAAGGAATGTCTTTGACATATTATTTCCTACAGTGTTCATAGCCATCCTGTGTTGTTTATGAAGCTGACATACCTGCATTTTTTTTAATGGAAAAACCACAG
Organism: Tonatia bakeri; assembly: GCA_004024845.1. Lineage (NCBI taxonomy): Eukaryota > Metazoa > Chordata > Mammalia > Chiroptera > Phyllostomidae > Tonatia > Tonatia bakeri. Next base: position 59,108 of record PVIA01001687.1, on the reverse strand, counting down.
CTGACTAGCCCCAAGCCATTCCATAGTAATGCAGTAGAGCCAAGGCCAGAACCCCGTTCCTCTGTCCCTCAGGATGTTAATGCATCTAATGAGCATATCCCTCACACACATTTGGCAGAATAAGGTCTTCTCTGGACTTTATAAATAAAAGGTCCAGTGATGTAAGTAAGGAAGAAATAAGAGTCATCACAAAAATGATTGAAATATTACGTTGGAACTTTGTATCAATGTAAAAGCTTTAAGGTGCTATATTATGAATAAAAAGTTTGAAGCAATTTATTATACTTGTTAGTACATGTGATTCCTTCAAAACTGATAGAAAGTACATATTTTTAACATTTTAAATTTATTTTTTCTATTCTTATTTCAAAAGTGGTGATTGCCTCTTTATCTATTTCTTTATTTACTATGATTAATTTAATATATTGTAAAAATGAGGCTATATTCTAAGAAAGAAACTTAGGAGCAAAACTAAAATAAAAACTCACAGTTTTGCTTTGTGCATGTATGAGAGTGACTGATAGGTTACCGCACTTAGGATGAAAGAGAAAGCTAGGATGTACGGGTGAGTCAAAAACCTTGGGTATTGCCGTTAATGCATTTCTACAAATAAAGTCATGCTTAACTTCTGCAGTATACAAAAGAGATCCTACACAATGAGGTTTTCTGCCCTTGCCTGTTTAAATCAGGCTGGTCCTTGATTGCGTCTTTTCTGGACTATTCACTTCATTGTACTGAATCTGTCGCTGTGGCTTACAAAGAGGGTCTGTATCTGTCTCTCTCAATATTGAAGGTAAATTCTTGTAACTATCAGAATTGGAAGCCAGAAAAGAGATCATCAGAAAATGTTTGGTACCCTGGAGCCCAGCACAACTAAGTGGCTAAACAGTCACCAGTGTTCAGAAGGCAGATGTGATGGCACTCTATGGAATGCCACATAGTTTTGACAAGCGAAACTTCAGTTGGGTCACTTCCCTAAGTAGTTCTCCAATTGGTCTAAAAGATTGAAGATGATTTCTAAAAAAAGGAATAGCTTTCAGAATGGATAAATCTGGCTTAAAAGATTTGAAACATTGTATCTTCTCAAATGGAAAGATGAAAGAGTTTAAGTGAAAGGCAGGAATTCATATAATAATAAAACCTTTTATTCTTGTAGGGTTGGGAAATGCATAAATTTTGTGATTAAGAATTATAATTGAAGTATGATATCTGCATTTTATTTCTTGCTAATGAAATGAACTGAAAAATAATTCTTATATGTTATAAATTTTATATGCTTAGAATTATCTGATAGCTTGGTGTAACACAAAAACAGTTAATAAAATGATGTACTGCTGTTAATTGACTAATATTTTCAAAGGAAAAATACAGGATATTGTTAAATAAAAATATAGAATTAAATAATACTCATTAAATATTAATTATATTATTTTTGATATTTTATTTTACTTTTAATAATCCAGTTATGGTTATGCTTAATTCTATATGAATAAATTATTATAGGGTTCAAACATTAGGTTTAATATTTAGCATTGTGTGTGGGAGGTAAAAAATTCTGGAACCTTTAATTCTAAATGTAATGTTAAGTCAAACTGAAGGCCCAATCTGTTTCAAAATCTGCCCTGCTCAAGAAAAATATATACCATAAAATATTATTAAAATTGGATAAAAAATTGCTTTAAGTGACACTGTAAACTACAATATTGCTTTAATTATTAACTAAAAAATATGTAACAGATGAGTTATTTATACTTTTTTCCATTTGGAAGTCATGGAAGATTTTTGTCATTATTTTTACAATGGAGGGTAAAATAAGTTAAGATTAAAAACAAAACTTTACTCCCAAATGATTTTTCACCAGATTATGTTGATTTAATAAAATCATAAGTATAAAAGAGTAAAAAAGAAAAAAGCAGTCTTACATTGCCTGTATAAATTTATCTTGGAGATTACAAGTTAACCTTAAAATAGTACCAGGAAACTCAATCTCTGTGTTTTTATCTATTTATGTTCTCTTTAACTGTTGAATATAGTTATTTGTGATTAGTGACAAAGATGAGCAGTTCAAATGTTGCAGAATCTTAGAATATCAGATCACTCACTCCAAACTATCTGAAGAAATTAAAATCAAGGCAGTACAAGGGACTTTATGAAGTCATGGAGAGAGTTAGGAGCACAGCTAGGATTAGCAATTTCTGACATGCACTCAATAGAGGTTTATGTTCATTGGCAGAAGCTCTAATTAATTTGTTCTAAATCATCTTAGTGATGTAGTATTCTTAAAATCACTTATATTGATTATGATAACACTGATCCTCCTAAGTAGGAAGTTGATGTTAATATTTGGATAATCAAAAAGATACCCCCCTTTTTTTCCTGACAATGGACCATTCAGCAGCCATTGTTAAGGTTATTCCCATCACCAAATGTATGCATTTACAGTCAATCAAATCTTTGTCAATTGTTTTCTTTCTGCTCCCCACAATAAAAGATACAATAAGGGGCAGATTTTATAAGCAATGAATATTTCCTAAATAATAATCAATTATAAATGACTAAAATAATTTAAATAATTTATGTATAACTATATATCATAAATACAATAAATATCATCATATAATCTACAAATAAAATAACCTGTACAAGCCCTGATATTATATTATTGTATTGATCTCCTTGAAAGTAATTTCAGCTTAGTCTGTAGTGGTGTCTCCAGAATTCTATATAAAGTAAGCTCAGAAACTTTATCTGTAGTCTGGTATAAAATCAAAACCAGATTAGGCCACTTGTTTCCCATTTGCACTTGCTGAGAATGATGATTTTATGTTGTTTATCAATGATTTTCAGCATTTTTTCCATCTCATAAACTAAACACTAAAATTCTGTGGCACACCAAAAATACATATTTTTTGCCAATCTGACAAAAAATAGGTATCATTTTGATTCATTCACACCAGGTAACTCTTGCTGTGTTGGCTGTTGTCATTTTTTTCATTTGACAGTCTAAGGGAAAGAGGTCAGTGCCCCTGATTAAATAGTCAGATATTACATATTTTAAATTTTTTGTGGTGTACAAGTTGAAAATTGCTGTTGTGGATCATAAGAACTATTGAAGCTTTCGGAACATGATTTTTATAAGCATAAAAGGTTTAAATGTCAACATCATTATTACCAATGTTTATAGTAGAAGTTAACTTCATTAAAATAAACGGGAAGCTGATGAGGATTACAGCAGCTACTCACTCATTAGCTGCAACAGAACTACTCTCCCACCGCCACTGTTTCCATCTATGATGTATTTTAAGAACAGTAAGGGCATGTAGCTACATACATGCATGCATATATACGTACATGTGTGTGTGCATACATAGATGATACTGGTTATATATTGGCAGTTGAATTATTGGTGCTGTCACCTTGGAGACTTTGCCTAAGGACTCTATGTTCCAGATCAAGGTTTCAACAGATCCTGAGAAAAGGGTTTGGCTAAAATCAGAGGATTTCTAATGCTATTGGGGTCCTGATCATCTGGAATTCTCCTTCTCTAGCAACTAGTCTTATAACCAGATCCTTTTAAAGTTTTACAATGTATTTAAAATTAGACACAAAGTAGATACATACAGTTATTCTTCCCTTGGGCAGTGTACTTTCGGATTTCCTTACTTATTTCCTATAAACACTGCTTGACATTCATTCTAAAGAGCTGTTGCTGTGTCTGAGGCACTTCTAGGTGGTGTGAAGTTATGATGGTAGGAAGCACTCAAAGTCCATCCCTGAAAAAGTCTTGTGTAAATTGTGTTTACACAATTTACATATTTAATGAACATTTTTGTAAAATATGTATAATTTTATTTTTAAAATATTTTATTTATTTTTAGAGAGGGGAAGGGAGTGAGAAAGAGAGGAAGAGAAACATCAATGTGTGGTTGCCTCTCACACACCCCAGACTGGGAACCTGGCCTGCAAACCAGGCACGTGCCCTGACTAGGAATCGAACCAGTGACCCTTTGGTTCACAGGCCAGGGCTCAATCCACTGAGCCACACCATTCTGGAAAAATATGTATAATTGTATTATTGTCTTGTACATGACCTCAGCAGGTAGGCTTGAGGAAATACATATATGTATTTTCTCATGCTTCCAAAATCAGCTTATAAGAGGATCTCTGTAGTATAAAAGGGTTCGATAAAGTTTTAAACTATTCCCAGGATCACTTTTCATTTAGAAGTTTATGCCACAATATGAAATGCTAGTCATTCTATATGGGTGACAATACTTATTAATTTAATGGACTGATTTAGAGAAGCAGCTTAAATGATGCACCTAATTTAATGCAGATATTTATGTCACCTCTTTTGGTAGGATTTCTTTATTTCACTTTTATATCTACCTTATCTAGCTTTCTATTCTCATCTGCCTTTATCTGTCTACATTTCTACTCATCCCCTCACTTACTCATATGTCACCATATACTTCCTGTGTGACCAGCATTGCAATCAGGGCAAAAGATGAAAGAATGTGCAAGACACATATCTGCCCTAAAGGACTGGATAATTACAGGGAAGAGACAGACACAGGTAACACAATGGAATATCTAATAAAAAAATTAAGAATTCAGAAAAAACATTTGCTTTTAAGAACTTTCTTTAATGTAAGTCTATTATCATTGAGTCTGTTAATAAAATTAAACTATGTTATTAAATTGTTGTCTAAAATTTTAAATGGCAATTTAACTTTTATAACTCTCTATAGTATTTGTAATTTACAGATTCAGAGAGACTACAGTATTTTTAATTTGAATGATGTAATTAATGTATTGTTTAATTTGAATGCAATATATTTTGTAGGAATATAACGCTCATTTCAAAATGATTTAAAATTACAAAGGAAATTCTTGGTCCTCTTATTTTTTCAAAACAAATATTTGTTTTAGATAAATCTACCTTAAAAAAATAAAAATTAGTCTCCTCCCTTTTATGAGTAAGAAGTTCCTAGTATACAAATTGTGAAATGTATTCAAGTTTGACTTATTTGACTTTCTTCTAAAATAATAAGCAGTAAATAATCTTTTCTATAAATTAGCTTTTTTGGTTTTAATCTCCCATCATAAAATATAAAGAACCTTTGTGTGATAATTCAGTTATATTTATATTTCAATTTTTCCAAAATGTGATATGTGAAAATGTTAGTCATGTTTAATGGTTTTTAAAAAAGAAAAAAATATTTTTCCTCTATACATTAATTTGCAGTATTAGTTTAACAGCTTTGTTTGCCAAGAATATCTTATGGAAGGTTTAATTAAATTTTTAATATCTAGTACATAAAAATCTCTGCAAAGAAAATAAAATCAAAATTTTTATCTCAAGAGCACTTAGCTTAGAAAAGCCCTCTTTACCTTAGATTATGAAACTGATTTTTAGTCAAATTAATAAACACATAAAAAGACCTTATATTTCTCAATAATTAATTAAAATAATAAATATAGTCTAAATTTTATAAAGCCAAAGCCATTTTTTATTTCTAAAAAATGGCATGGCTCATTACTGGATTGCTAAAAACGGAATTATAGAAAAAAACACAAAATCATTACACATAATTCTTCCCAATTAAGTATAATAACTTGACTTTGAGAAATTTTCAGAAATAACTCAATATTGATTCTCTGGTCAGGTTTGCGATGGCTTTCCCACTAAGTCATTGGGTCATTACAAGGAAAAATTGCCCACCACAGGGCCTGGCAATTTGTATTCTGTAATTAGCTGCCTGAAAATTCTTTGCTCTGTTCATTTTCACTTGGGATTCCTGCCATAGACTGACAGCAAGAGGACACTTGTCCATTAGTTTTTCTACATCACAAGCTATGTCTACAATGTAGCCTAAAAATTACATTCTTTTTATAACTATCACTGTCACCATGTCAAAGAAGAAAGACATATTGACATTCTTATTTAATTCATCTTTAAGGATATGTTTGTTTTCAGCATCACCATTAGTGGTCATAGAAAAACTTCAACATAGTTATGAATAATAGACATTTCAAGCACATTATATTGGTGTTTACATCTATTATTTGAATTCTTCTTATAAAACAAGGCTGGACATTTTAATAAAATAATCTCAAAGTAGAAATAGATGAGTGGCTATTGTAGTAGAATTTCCTTAAAAAATAGAAAGCTATAAAAAGTTAACTTTTACTCTATGACAATATTTTTGTTTCCTTATCTCCATAAGCCTCAAAACTGCTCTATAAAATACAGAATATTTCAATTGTGTTTACAAGGGGATTGAGGCCCAGATATACTAAATAATGTACCCATTGTTACCCAACTTGAAGGCCAGCTTCTAATTACAGCACTTCTGTTGAGGAAATCACCTACCAAATAAGCAGGTAAGATATGTTAATAATCATGATTCCAGGTCAGGTGGTCAAACAGGGAAATGCCAAATGTGTGGGAAATCAGAGCATGCCAGTGTATTCTAGACCACAATAAAAGGGTGCCTAATCATCAAATTTAAGGTAAATTTTCCTGAGAAAGGCTTTCTCTCTCCTGATAAACTCTCTTTGCTGGAAAAACTCCTACCTGAGAGGGAGGAAGTAGAAGAGACTGATGAAATGGACCAGGTAGAACTGAAGGACTTTGATCCAAATCAAGAAGTGTGGCGCCATTGTAATGGAGAAGCATATGAGGATGATGAACATCATCCTAGGGTGTGTTCAGTGTCAGACCTCTTAATGGGACCAGTGAATAACACTCACTGCTCACATTTTATGTACAGTGGTGAATGAGTGAAGGACTAGAATCATAATATGCTCACTAATTGCTATTGTTTTTGTTTTAATACTCAACTATAGTAGTGATTTAAAAGTTAAATGAAGAATAAACCCCAAAATAAAAGCTCTAAAAAAATTATGAATCCAAAGAAAACATATCTACAACCTTTTTCAAACACACAAACATAAAAACACTTAAATACTTTCATTCCCAAAATGAAATTATCTGAATATCAAAGTAAAAACTCTCAAGAAAATAGTTTGCCCAGGAACACTGAATTTTCCATTATCTGTCTGTTAAACTAATCACAAAAGGGAAACAATCAAACGAAATGCATGCAATTGATTGGTATATAGTAATTTGGTGGAGTAAGCATAAGTTAGCATCACTTCATAAACACTATAGCAAAGATTAAAATGATTAGCTTAATTCCTCTTCTCTCAGTCTCAGATGGTGGCTGGATTCAGTTAAATATAGTTTTTAGCAGTCAAACTGTAGAATTGTGGATGAAGGAAGGAATAGGAGCTTGACATGTAATCATAAGTTACTTTTCTAGGCTTGAAATACCACAAGCTAAATACTAATGTTTCTTGCAGTGCCATGCGTTAGCTGGGCTGATCTGAAAGCATTACTGCACTTCTTTGGTAACATTTCTTACAATGACACCAGAGAAAGGGGCCAGAGTTGTGTTTGTTAGGGTCTGCATGTCTGACACATTTAAGTGTTGTTCACAATTTTGAGAAATATGTATGTACAGTATAATACTCTAAGAAACATCTTTCTAGTCTGGTAGAATCAAAACTGTTTCAGTATTACTATGCTATCATTTTTATTACCTGATTCTATACTTTCATATATTAATTTGCTGAGAAAATTTTTCCTTCATCTCCTATCCACAAGGCTTTTGTTTTCCTTTTTTTATCTCAGAATATCCTAAATTGTCAGATATGAAAACATTTTGCTCTTATCTATTGTGAATGTGTACTTATTTTCTAGCCCTCCCACTAAATTATGAGATCCCTGAAGGTTTCTTCATCTTCTTTTCTTCCTTGCATAATGGAATGTGTTCATGAGAAGACCATGTCACAACATTTTTGTGAAAATTACAGTGTTATTTCCATTGTGCCATCATAACCAGCAACTTAGACAAGATAATTTCCTTGTTTATTGCTTCATAGCTAGGAAGCAGAATATTAGTGTCTTCTGTCTTCTATTTATGTATATCTGATTTCAAATTCCACTTACATTCTATGATTATATCGCTGTCCTTCCAAATCCCTATGTGTGTATAGGCATACATGTGTGGTATAGGGGATGGTGGTGTTTATTGTACCTTTGTATTTTGAGCACTTCTTAGTAATTTCCCATTATATTCTCACAGAGTTGAACCATCGTACTCATACCTAAGGTTCTGTATATTGTTTATTTACTTTTACTAGCTTTAAATATTCTAATAAGTCATGAGTTATATGTAGATAGGGTAAATATTAGGTATAATATGTTTCAGTTAGGTATATAAAGTTGAATTTTGATAATTTCATATTGGTTTGCTGAAAATGCCCCCAAAGGCCTCATATACTGGTCAGCTACTGCCACAACAAACCATCCCCAAACTCAGTATTTTACAACCACCATTGAATTTTCATTCAGACATCTGTAGGGCAGTCTGGATTTGACTACTCTAGTTGACTCTAGGGGGACATGATTCTGTACATGGATTGAGATCAGTCCTGCTCCATGTTTGTTTCATTCATATGAGACTCAGTCCACAAGCACATTTAAATCTTTCTCTGCATCATGTCAGTTAATTTCCAATGGCCAAAGGAAAGCACAAGTTCCAACAGAAATTCACGAAGGTAGAGCAACATTCTTTGCCTCTAATGATAAGAATTGCAGAGCTATAAGGCAAAGGGAAAGAATATAGGTGTAGAGTGAAGAACTGTTGGGAACCACCCTGCCTGGTTTCAGAAGCTGTAACGCCCACTAAGGCTAAGGCTGAGGGAATGACCTTGGAACCCTAAGCCAGCAAGGAGACAAGCTTATCTCCCTGGCAGGAGTGCTGCTTCTGCTCGTTTTTATTTCACCCAGCCTGGCCCCCAATGCTTGGTTGGTTAGCCAATGACGGGTAAGATTTCCCAAGGGGGGAATGACCTAAGACAGGTATGATCGCGTGGGAGGCCCCCAAGGAAGGACTTTGGGGGCTACAGCAAAAGGGGGTGATGGACCCCTGCCCCTCGGCTTTGACAAAGCCTGAGTGCTCATGGTCTGCAAGAAAATCTCCTTATCTCTTGGTTGCCTTACTTCCCTTGCTCCACCTAAGCCTGAAACAATGACAGAGGGTGGTGCCACCCTGTGCTGGAAAGGGCGGGTTCCCCGGGTGATCAGGTTTAAGAAAGAATATGTAAAATCCTGTGAAACCTTCTTTGTTTAGAATGCTCTTGGTTGAATGAGAAGGGTCCAAGGAGGAAGTAAGTTTGTTCCTTAAAGTCTTTTACAGCTCTTTGACCCTGACTCAAAGTAGGCCCTCAGAGTTCCTTGTTGTCTATTGTTTGATACTTTCTTCCTGGCAATGAGTAATGAGCTGTACCTGAATTTTTATGCAAACGAACCCAATAAAAGCCTGTTGGGACAGGAGAACAAGGCGCTCTCCCCTAGGGTGCTCTCCCCTAGGGAGGGTGGCCAAGCCCCCCCTCCAAAGGGAGTGGCTGTTCCATTTTTACTTCCCCACAGAACTTGGTGGTCTCTGTGTATGTTTTTCTTGTGTGTCGACGAGCTATCCACACGTTCTGTGGTCACTGCCAGTCGGTGGCCGCATCAAAGAACTGAAACCAATCATTTAGTTCACCACAAAGAGAAATCAGCAGTTTGTGTGTCTGTGTGTGAGTTTAGTATCAGCTTCATTAAACACCTTTTCTCATTTGCTCTTTCTTCTCTCATTCATTCCCATTGTCTTTTACTGCTGCTTTTCTGGATTCACACCCAAAAAAAAAATATTAGCAGTGAAGTTTTGGTCTTAGATTCTATTTTCTGGGGTTTGTGGACTAGAAGTGTTGGTACCATGGATTACAAACAGACCTCAGGATGGGATTTGGAGTTGAGTTTTATATCAATATGAGGGTAACATTTATCCCATCATGACTGATAAGTTGGGTGTTGAAAACCACTACTAGACAGTAGTAACCACCTTTAGTAAAACTTTCATTGTGTTTAATATAGATGAAATGGAACTGTGAGATAGCCATACTGGGATAGCAGGTCCTTACTGCATTTGATGGCATGATCACAAAAGGAATTGTGAGTTTTGCAGATGTCATTTGAAGTCTTGCAGAAAGGAAGTGATAGGTTCAGTGCAGCTAATGGCCCACTTAAAGCACATTGTGAAACACATGGGGCTTTTTCTATGACCTTTAAAGAAAAGCCTCATATGTCTTTAAAGGAGAACCTCAAGAAGCTGAAAATAAAGTAGCTAATCAGAATCAGAAGTTGGGGAAAATATCACTTCTGCAAAAGAAATTAAGTGTGCAGTCTTATGTCAAAATCAAAACCTGGATATGGTAGGAATGGGACGCAAGGCTGGGATGGATGCACCTGGAAAAATGAACCAAGGAATGTTCAAATCCTAAATGCCCTGCTGATCACCTGACTGGTAAAATCAGCCCTCTTTCCCTTGCAAAGCAGGGAAAGTTCTTGGACTGGTTGATGGTCAGATCCAGGCAAAACATGAGTCACTAAGACCTACTGCCAAATTATAGTTTCACATGGGGTAGCCCTGAAAGACAACAGTAAAGAAATGATTTTTAATGAGTAGACACGTTTTACTTTTTGTAGTGAAGGAGCAAAAGCTACAGTACTTTTTGTTATCATGAAGGAAAGGTGGCTAGAGTTTTGAGTTTATACTCACTGAAAAGCATATAGTGTGGCCAGTTTTTTAACCTGGATTGAACAAAACTGAAAACTTAGATCTTTGGAAATCTAAGACATGCAGTGGTAATACTTACCGGCAATTACACATTATAAAATATTAAATTATACATTATAAAATATTAAATATGTCCTTGGTCTAAGGGTTATACTTTAGAGCAAAGGAAAAATAACACTTGGCTCATGACTAAGGGATTCCTTTGTTGTATCACCAACTGCATTAACCAGCGACATTCAGACTTATTTAATGGTGAAATGGCCTTTTTTAAAAAATATTTTATTTATTTATTTTTAGGCAGAAGGGAAGGGAGGGAGAGAGAGAAGAAGAGAAACATCGATGTGAGAAAGGTCAATCAGTTGCTTTCTGCACGTGCCCTGACTTGGGACAGAACATGCAACCCAGGCATGTGCCCTGACCAGAAACAAACCAGCAGCCCTTCACTCTGTGGGATGATGCCTAACTGAGCCACACTGGTCAGGGTTGACATGGCCTTGAAAGTTTAGCTACCATCCTATGTGGGATTGGGCGCCCTCTTTCAATGGCTAGTATGTGGTACAGTGTACCCAGTAACTAGATGGGACGAAGAACAGAGTTTGAAGGAAGATTTACCGTAACTCTTGTGATGACTAGTGGAATTCTTGACCTTATTTCCAGTCTTTTTTTCTGCTGGTTAAAATGTGATTCTCATGGTGCGAGCTCTTTTAATAGCTGACACAATGAGGATTCCCTTGATAGAGAAGGTTTGATTTCCACATTGCCGCTTTGGCCTTATGCTGATGAACTAGCAGGCAAAGAAAAATGATGCTGTGCTAGATGGCAACTGGACAGGTTTAGCATGAATATCTAGGGTTGCAGAGGGAAATATGTAGGAACCCCAGGGACTTACTTTTGTCTTATGTTTCTTTTATGGCTAGCCATAACTTTAAAAGAGAAATTGTAATAACCACAGCTCTACAAATAGAAGAAAACTATGGTCCTCTACCTCTTGAGGATGACACAGGGCCAAGACTTAGGTTCACCAAGCAAGGCACATGGGGCATAAATATGAGGAGGTATTCACTCTCCGAGATCTGCTTTTGTGGGACCCTAATAATGAATATCTTCTTAATTTTTGCTGTGTAGGAATCTTGCTTGCCTCACCTTAGTCCAGGCCATTTGGTTTAGATCACCCTTATAGCCAGGCAAAAGACTAGCTGAAGTGCTGTATGAGGGTGAAGAAAAATGTAAAAAGTTGGTAAAGGGAGTAAACGATGAAAACCAGTTGTAATTCTCTAAACAGCTATTGTATTGAATCTTTTGTTTCTTTTTTATTAAAAGCATCAAGTCTTTTAAGACATTGCAACTCTCTACCTCTTTCCCCATTCAGGAAGAAACGAAGGCACGTAACTGAGATCAAGATATTATGAGAGGGTTGAGTGACTAAAAATGAAAGAAGGACTGTAATGGATTCTGCTCATGTGCCAGCCCAGATGGTCACAGTCTTGCCTACATCCCCTCCAGGACTTGACAACTTGTCCTGCTGGTCCTAGTGACAGTTTGAATTATTTCTGTGGTTGTAAAGCCCATGCTACTGCACCTGTCACCAAAGTTGCCTCTGAAGTCTCCACGTGTGCCTACACTTAGCAAGGAGGGACTGGCGTACACATACACTGGGTGAACTAGATCCCCAGAAACTGTGGCTCCTTCAGAATGTGACATGTAGTGCCAGGTGACACAACCCCAGAGTGTGGGTGAGTTTGTTCCCTGTCATGTGAAGTCAGTCCTGTGGAAAATAAAGGGAGAGGGAAGCAAAGATAAATAATTGCAGCATCTTCTACATCTGTCCCAACTGCACAGTCGGAGACGCGGTGGTTCCCAAGGTCCCGTCAGAGTACGTATCAGTGTGACTGAGCAATGGGCAGCATTATTATGTAGCAGTGATAAGGTTGATAATGCATCTCTTGTACTTTCCTTTCTTCAGTTTATTTTTTTCTCTCACTTCCCTATATCTTTTCCCACCTCAGTGAGACATTATCATGAAAACTGTTTTGTTGCCAGGTCTCTTTTTTTAAGGGATCGTATCACAGATGATATCAATCATGACCTATTTTCACGGTTTGACATTCTCTCAACCCGTTTCCCTTCTTATAATTTTTTTGACATGGGGCAAATAAATAAATCAATGGTATTGAGGAAAAGCGAATGAATAAGCCAAACACTACAGCTCTTCCCTGCAGCATGTGTTGCTGCTTTGTTAATGCCAGTATTTCAGTCCTACGGAATGGGCCACCCCAGAGCGTTACCTGGCAACAGCCAAAACTGCAAGCACATTGCTAATTGCAGCATTACCTCCCCTGGCCAATCAGAAACTACATAATTTTAAGCTATCTGCAGCTCAGCTGCAGTGGGAAATGTTATTTGGCTGAAAAGAAGGTAGTTATTTACTTGTTTCAAGATGAAACATTTCCTCTGACATTTGAAATAGAACATTAAAAATAATAATAATAATAATAATGCTTAGTAAGCTAACTTTCTGTTTGTATTATGTGGACAGGAATTCCACTAACTTAAAAAGGGTAGATTTCCATCTTCTCCCACATCTGAATTATGAATGTACTGGCACAATACCTCTCTTTATAAACCATTAAGAGAACTTTCTGGGGGTATAGAACCTCACCTTTGGCTGAAAGCTTTTGCACAGAAAAAATAATCAACAAAATGAAAAGGGAACCCACTGTACAAGAGAACATATTTGGCAATGATACATCTGATAAGGGATTAATTTCCAAAATATATAAAGAATTTATACAACTCAACACCAGGTAAATAAGAAATCGAATTAAAAGATGGGTAAAGGGCATGAATTGCTCCTTCTCCGAAGGAGACATACAGATGCCCAATAGATATATGAGAAGATGCTCACCATTATTAATCATCAGAGAAGTGCAGTGAAACCCCAGCGAGGCATCACCTCACATATCAGAATGACTACTGTCAATAAATCAAGGGCTGGCGAGGCTGTGGAGAGAAGGGAACCCCTGTGCACTATTGGTGGGAATGAAGACTGGTGCAGCCACTGTGGAAAACAGTGTGGAGTCTCCTAAAAGAATTAAAAATGAAACTGCCTTTTTACCCAGACATCCCACTTCTGGGACTATATCCTAAAAATCCTGAAACACTAAGTCAGGGGTGTCAAACTCATTTTCATCAGGGGCCATATTAGCCTTGTGGTTGCCTTCAAAGGGACACATGTAATTTTAGGACTGTGTAAATGAAACTGCTCCTTAACTAGGGGCCAGGTGCTCTATATTCAGCCCTTTGAAGGCAACTGCAAGGCTGATGCGGTCCCTGGTGAAAACGAGTTTGACACCCCTGCTCTAAGTCAAAAGAATATATGCATCCTGATGTTCATTGCAGCGTTATTTACAATCACCACGATTTGGAAACAGCCCAAGTGCCCATCAATAGATGAGTGGACAAAAAAGCTGTGGTACAGTTACACAACAGAATACTATGTGGCCATGAAAAAAAGAGAAATCTTACCTTTTGTGACAGTGTGGATGAACTTGGAGACTTTTATGTTAAGTGAAATAAGCCAGTCAGAGAAAGACAAATACCATAGGACCTCACTTATATGTGGAATCTAATAAACAAAATAAACTGACAAGCATAATAGAAACAGAGGCATGAATACATGGCACAGACTGACAGCTGTCCAAGTGGAGGTGGGAGAGGTGTCTGAATGAAAGAAGGTGAAAGGATTAGCCCAAGACCATCTTGTTGATGGTTTCCTTTGCTGTGCAGAAACTTTTTTTCTGTTTGATGTAGTCCCATTTGTTTATTTTTTCTTTTGTTTCCCTTGCCTGAGGAGATCGATCAGAAAAAAATACCACTAAGAAAAATGTCTGAGATTTTACTGCCTGTTTTCTTCTAGGATTTTTATGGTTTTGCATCTTACAGTTAAGTCTTTAATCCATGTTGAGTTTATTCTTGTGTATGGTATAACAAGGCAGTTTAGTTTCATTTTTTTTTTTTTTTTGCATGTACTCTATCCATTCAGTTTCCCCAGCACCATTTATTGCACAGGCTGAACTATCCCATTGTATGTTCTTCCCCCCTTTGTCTAATATTAATTGCCCATATAAATTCATTCTTAAATCTAAAACAACAGCCTACATTCACTTAATGCACTTTATCATTTTTGTTCAGGAAGTACTTGCTGCCATACAACCTTTCTTCAATTTTCTTTTTTTCTTTCCTTGACACTACAGTCCCCTGACTTTCTTGCTGTGCCCATCCATTTATTTTCACCAATTTCTTTTCTTCCACATGAGCACATTATATAATATATGAAGTCTTGTGGATATTCTTCACAAGGACATTAAGGTCCCCAAAACAAAACAGAACAAAACAAAACTCAAGGAGGATAAAACTGGTCCAGAAGCTGGCCAAGAAGTATGATGTGTTTGTTTGTTCGTTTGTTTGTTTTATTAGAGTCTCTGACCAAGCAGATTTCATGAATCTTGGGGCAGGCTTACATAAGGCTGGTCAGTTCCCTTTTTTGATGAATCACTATGAGAACATGTTGGCCAAACTCCATGAAGGAAAGCCCACGATCCTGGTCCAGATGAATAGGGTATCTGGAAATATCTAGTGGCCACATGAAGATGACAGATGATGAGCTTTTGTACAACATCCACCTAGTCATCAGTTTCCTGGTGTCACTGTTTCAGAATAGACAGACCATATAGACTTATACATCAGGAGCATCATGGGAAAGCCCCAGCACCTGTCCTAAATCACAGCTTTTTATGCCTTAGTTACTGTCATTTCATTAATCTGGTCACTTCAGCTTCACTACATGTATAATGACTGAGTTCCTGTCATGATTTTGTGTGTTGAAAGACAGGGAAGGTTGATGATAAGTCCGGGTGCCAGACTTGGAAAACTGTTCATGTGATATTCCCATTTGTTAAGGAATTTCAGAAAATACATGGTAGTTTTTGAACATTTGGAGTTTAAGATTTCTGTGGGATATTCCAAGAGATATGTCTATATAACTAAGTAGTATCCAGGTTACAATAAGATGGACATTCATTAAAATACTGAAAAAAATAGGCTGAGTGAGTGAAGGCCCAAGGATAGGTATTTAGCTGTTACCAAAGTGCCACATTCCAAACACTCACCTGGCTTACTGTGGTTCCTAAATGATCCACTGTTTACATACAGGGGTTGGCAAACTAGGTTGACTGTTGTTTGTATGGAAAAGGACATGTAGCTCATGATTGTTATAATAGCTTATTTAACTCAAAAGAATACCACCATGGAAGTGTAAACCTACCTTTTCCCTCTTCTGTATAGATACAGTTTGAAGCAGATATGAAGACTGTGCATGTAGGATAAGAAACAATGGCAAAAGGAGAGACAGTATATATCACCAATTTTTTTCTTCTATTTACTAAATACTACCATCTTCAACTTGAAGGCCTTCAAATCAAGGATATGAGACATAACACATACATTAAAGGCATAGGTAATAACAGCAACCCCCTATTCACACTTTTTAAATAAAATAGCCCCCTTACTTTCCCAGAAAGACGGCCTATCTGACCACTGAAATTCCCAGTTAGAACCAAAACAGAGCTCCAGATAGACCTCATTATTTACCTGCCCCTCAGACAACATCAGGACTAATTCCTTCAGGTACCACATCTTGTGTATGTACATTTCCGTAAGAAATCAAGCTTCACAGAGCATTGCTCATCAATGAGACTTCTGGACCATACCACTCTCTACTATCTTAGGAAGTTTCAATCGCTCACCTCTCCCTTCAGCTCTAACCTTCAGCCATGATGTCCAAATTCCATGCTCTGTCATAAGCGCATCCTATCTTTAGACAACTCTTCAGTCATTACCATAATTTTCTTGCTGTAACCAAAATCTTGCTTTTCCCTGGTGATTAGTCTTCTCAGTCATGCCTTGGGCACCACGAGAATTGCAGGGGAGATTGGTGCTGTCCTTGTTCCTCATTGCCTTCTCAGACTTTTGTCTCCCCCTTCACCAGAATTGCACAAAAATTTTTAAGTTTGATGTAGTGTGTTTATTTTTGCTTCCGATGCAAGACTTCAGTGTCACATCCAAGAAGTCATTGTCCAATCCAGTGTCATGAAATGTCCCTCCTATATTTTATTCAAGGATTTTTACAGTGTCAGGCATTATGTTTAGGCCTTTAGTCGATTTTCAATTGATTTTTGTACATGGTGTTAGATAAGGATGTAAATGCATTCTTTTGCATATGGATGTTCAGTTGTCCCAATACCATATGTTCAAGAGATAAATGAGGATACTATTAAGTCTGAATGTTGAAGAATTAACAAGTTATATTAAGTAAAAGCAATGTGTATAACCAAATTTTTTTTAACATCTGGGCTTGAAAATACAGATATTTGCCTTGAAATAACAAAGTCTCTAGAAGGGTAGATATAAAAGCATCTACAAAGAATGTTTACCTTCAGCAGAAGGATGTAAACACAGAGATATAGGACTTAGACTCATAGATAGAGAACAGGATGACAGCTATGGGGGGGAGTTAGGGGATGGAGAGATTCAGCAAGCTGAAAGTAAAAAGGACAACAGTGTGGTGATTGTGCAGAGGAGGGGTGTATAAGGGGGATACATGGTAATGGGAAAAATACAATAAAAAGCACATGTTTGACAGTATAATTTTTGTATCATTTTAATATTTTGCCATAGAAACACGTAAGTCTTTAGAAAATGGTAAATTAAATACAAAAATGTTGCCTTTTCTAGTGAATTATTTTGTTTTATTTTTCTATCTTTCATTATTTCCACAGCAGTTATCTTGCCCCATCCCAATATTCAACATCTCTGATGCCTCAGAGAATTTAAAACTTTTGACAGTAAGTGATAAATCACATTAATTCTGATGTGCACTGAATGAGTAGAAACTTAAGTGTTTCATTACCTGAAGCAATTCAGATGAATTTTGTTAAACTTACAGTTATTTTTGACCAAAGTTATTTTTATGAGGTCATTCAATAATCCTTGCAAATAAAAATGAACATCAGCTCAGTGAATTGTTATTGAATATGGTTCTGTTTATTTAGAGATATGGCAACAAGTAGAAAATGCATCTAGAATCTTTAATAGCTGATCCATTTTTGCAGCAGTAGGGAGAGATGAGAATACATTTCTTAATTTTGAGTTCTAGTGCCAAACTACAAATCACATTAATCAGCTCCAATTAGGTGGATGCACTTGATTGTTATCTAGTGAGTCGGGCAACTCGAAAGTAATTAAATAATATAGTAAGAGAGCCCATGCATGTTATTTGCCCCTCCTATCTTCTTTTATTAGTAAACCCTTATGATACTGCTTCCAAGACACTAAATCAATTTAATATATCAAAATATGACTTCCTGCTGAAAGGTCTTCATGCCTTCTTAGGTAATACACTTAATTGTATGTTCCGAGATATGAAGTCCTGTGTAACTTCTACTAAAATGGTCTAGAACTCAAGATTAATGTCAAGTGTCAATCAAAATCTGTTGGCACGTATAGAATTTTAATGGAACTGTTCAGTTCTTGAATTAAAACAGATTTTTAGTCTCTGAAATATGTGCAAAACCTTGGCACATTAGAAATACATTCTCCAAAACTCATTAAAAAATGGCAATCCTTAATATAAAATGAGTGCTCCTCATAGAAGCTCATGGTATTAGGTACATAGGTTTGAACATTAACCTTATTGTTTCATGGATCAAATTGATTTGTGTTTCTTAGCCTTCAACAATAAAAACAAGGAGAGATTTTTATTTCTTTTGCTCATCTACCTTTCTTTCAAAACACATTTCTCATTTTTGGATTTAAGTAGTACAGACAGTATAGTTGTAAGAAAGGTAAAATAATTGGACTTTTAAATAATATTTCCCTAGATTTTGGTACCAACAAAAAGTGGTTGTTCAGTTTCTCAGATGGTGTTTGAATATGTACACCTTCAAATACTAAAACTATATTATTATTTTTCAGGGAGAAACACTTCTTTCATAATTGGGAGGAAAGAAATAAAAACAAATGCTACTGTTCCCTATTAAAATATAAACATTTTTAGAAAATCACAAATTATACAACTTGCCTTTTATATTTTATTTTTAAGGAAAAGTTTTATTTCTATTTGAGGAGCAGCTGTCCACTGTTTTACTAATGAATTTTCATGGCTCATGTATATTTCTATACAAGATTCATTGCACTGGAAGGGCATGAGGCAAATTCAGCATAGTCATAATATTTTCTGAAATTATTTGTATGCTAAGCATATTTACATATATTTGCATTTCTCAGTCTGCTTCAACTCTTCTTTATTTCATATACAGTTAATTATTTATAAGCAACATACTAAGAATAAAAATATAAGCAAGCAGAGATTAGACATGTTTTACTGTATTCTAACAAAAATATAATCTAAACAACATTGCACAATATTTTGCGAGAGGCATATTTGAAACTGCAAGGCATAAGAAGTACCTTATCTCATGCCATTTACAAATCATTTTTGCTTGTCTATATTTAGAATCACTTTTGTTCATCTTGATCCTAAATTTCATGTGGATGTATTTACAAAAACAGTACAGAAATGTTTCCTGGGGGCAGAAGAAGGGTAGGTGAAAAAATTACACTTTACTGTACATAATTCAATTCCATTATTTACCGTAATAATAAATAATGGGTTTATTTATTGCTTTTGGGTTTTGAGTCATACAAATTAATCAATTTAGGAACTTATACAAACTATAATCAGGAAATTCAAAGGATATTTACTTCTAGGAATTATCTTTAAGATTTTTAATCATCTATGCTATTTTCAAAAAACTGTTTCATAAGTATAACTTCTTAAGTAATTTAGCCAAACTGACATGTAAATGATGTAGTTCATGATGTATAAGGAATCGGACCTTTGGGAGAAAAGGAAACAGAGTTTCAGAGACTTGGTTGCTACTCACTAGTGACAGTAAGATTGTTATTCAAGTTCTGATTCTAAGTCCTTTTAACTCTATTGCATGGAAAACATTATGTTTCTTTTCCTAAAATTTTGGGCCATTGTGATAAATTAATGAGACCTCCTATGTTAACTGCATGGATTGGGTTCTGAGTAATTCCTAAAACAATCTTTGTCCATCGTCATGGTGTGTAAAGTTCTGCATTTAAAACTATGCAAATATTTATGACATTTAAATTTATATAATTTGTATCCTATATATGAATAAAAAAATAAATATAATTGTGTATCTCTTTGGGATATAGAATGATGATAGTTAAAATGCCTTTAAAGCAATGATGAATAATATATGCATTGATTTTTAACTAAATATCTATTGTAACTATTTTGCTTATGTTTTGATTGGGAAATACAATTTACAAAATTAAAATTGCATTAAATATGAATGTGTAACATAGTGAATAATTGTAAATGCTAGCTAACCACTACTCAGGTCTACTGAGTTCCTTCTTATTAAGAAACCTTGGTCCTCCTTTATACAAACTTCATTCATACTTTTATGATTATCACTTACACTTTTCCTACTTTTGTTAATTGTATGTCTAAATTTTATATTAATTTTTAATGCATCTCCCTTGTGATCTTTTTAATCCCCCTAGTCTTTTCATGATTTATTTTTAAAAATAAATGTTTTATTTTATTTTCATCTAATGCATATGTTACATTTTAAAAGTTTATAGTATTCGTATTTATTTCTTACTATTTTTCATACTTCTTGGGGTGAATACTTGGGTCTTTAGATTTTAGCTTTTTTCCTTTTAAAACTGAAAATAACACTAATATATTAGGGATTGAATGCATTGCCAGTGTGTGTGTATATGAAAATAAAAGAACTTTAGATCAGTTTAAATATAATTTTTCTCTTTCTGACTACTCTACTTATAAATTTTAGTTCTATATAGCTTTAAGAAAATAATGTAATTGTTTGAGACAGTCATGCTTATTTTGCTTTATAAAAGTCATGTCGGGATAAGCAGTGGCTCTCAGTCAGGGTGACTGTGCCCCTTGGAGACAGAACTGCCCAGAAACATTTTTGGTTTGCACAGCTGTGTGGGTGGTTCTACTGACCACCAATGTCCAGAAGCCGGGAAGGTGCCAAGTGAGCGTAGCCCAGGACAGCCCCCCACAACAAAGATGTACCTAGCCCAAATACAAACAATGCTGAAGTTGAAATAACCCGACCTAGGTTATGCTGAAGGAAAACAAAAAGCCACCCAACTAAATGTCTTCTTATTATGTACCACATGTCCCCAGACTGGAGTCCTCTTTTCTTGGCTCCCAGACTGAGCAGGTGGCCATTATTTGTACTAGTCATTGTGTCAGAGAGGAAAATAGTTCTAAAGAGTCTTGAATCAGTACTGATACTAATCACATCAACCCACCTCATCACCAGAAGGAAAATAAATAAATTCCTACCATATGCTAAGGATTTGGTGAGGTAGAAATATTCAATGAATAACATTAGTAAACTACCATAAGTAACCCTTGTGGTCACCAAATATTTGGCCCTCTCTCCCTCCTATAGGCAAAATATAATCAATCACTTACTCATAAAGATAGAAAACCTAAAAATCAATTCAGTCTCAATATAATTTCAAATGCTAAGATTTCTGTATGTCTCATGGTAAATAAGAAATAATTTATGGTAGTCTTTTCATTGTATCTGGATATGTTACTCCTCTGAATCTAGAAAACAATTAAAGGAAAAGTTATGTTTTTCTTAAGAGACACTAAAATATTATCATGAGTTAGGGAAAGGAAAACCATAATAAATACTCCCTTTTGTAGGGGTATGAAAGAGAGACCCACGTAAATTGCTGGACTGAAACTATTCTGAATTCTAAAACTGGAGAATTATCAAGATTCTCTCCTGGTGTGGCCAGTGCACTTTGATTAGACTTCAATTTTATTCATTTCAACAGAATCACCAATTCATTTCTCTTATGGTCCTGGGCTCTAAGAATGTTCTCCAGATGCAGTGATCTCCTGGGACAGAAAGAAAATAGTTGCATGAAATATGTCTTACCTGGTTGCTAAGGGGATTTCTTAATCTGATTCTTTCCTTTCATCTCAAGGAAAATTTTTTTTTGTCAGTGCAGTACTCTTAATAAAAGAGTGAACTTTGCATCTCTTGATTCCAAACTGTCAGATTTTATCTGATTCTTCAAGAAAAGCTAAATTTTAATTGGTCTTTGCCACCCTAAATTTTATCTTATACTAGTTAGGGTTCCAAAATTTTTTTCTCTTTAGTAAACACCCAGCATGGACTGCAGGCCAAATAGTGTATATATGTGTAGCTTTATAAGAAAATGTCACATTCTTCATATTTTACACAGCCATCAGCTATGTATGTCTCCATTTGCCTCTGGCTTGCACTGTTTTTAATGAGCAGATTGCTGTATAATGCTTACTGGGCTCAGTTCTCTGGCTGTCTGTAGGATTTTCTTTGCTCACTGGTTTCGTAACCTGATCATTATGTGCTCTGGTATAATTTTCTTTAAATTGTTCTACTTATTTTTTTCCTTCTTTCATCAGTGTGTTTACAGTTTTCCTTGAATATGGACTTTTCCTACCATTTTTCTTTGCCCTCCCATACCATGCTTTATTCAGGGCCTCAAATTGCAGGTATGTTATACCAGTTTATATGGCTTCATATGTTTATTTTTCAGTCTTTATTTCTCTCTGCTACATTTTAGATAGTTTCTATGGCTACATTTTTAGTTCATTAATCTTTTGCAATCTAACTTTTAGTTTACCCAATAGAGTACTTAACTCCAGAGGAACTATTTTGGTCTTTTCTATAACTTTAACTTATCGTTTCATCTTACTCACGCTTCTTCTAACATTTCAAACGTGTCGTAAATTCATTTTAGCATTTAACATCCCTGTTTCTTCTTCCACCATCTCTGTTTTGGTTCAACAGTTTTATTTTTAGCTGGTTCTTACCTGCTGTTAAACCCATCCATTGAATTTTAATGTTGGTTTATTGAATTTTATTTATAATTATTTAATCATTCTTTTTAAATTAAGTCTTTTTGGAATTTATTTCCTGCTTATCTTGCTTATGACATCATAAATGTATTTATTTTAGAGTTTGTGTTTAATAATGAACAATTGAAGAACTATGTGAGAGACCTATTATTTTTGCTAGTCCTTCTTATAGAGAAGTGATTACTTGTATAGCCGTTCTTTACTATGTGTTGATTGCATAAAATATGATTTTTAATACAAATTACAGGTATTACTTATGGTATATTACTTCAGAGAGGTTTGAGTATCTGCCTAATGTGGGTAGTTTCCGGAATACAATTCTATTCTGGAACATGACAAAACTGTTTCAAGGTTTAAGGTTCACTGAATGACTAAGGTACTAAGAAGAGTATTACTTTTCTTTATGCTCAAGGGTTGGTACATTTCAGTTCCTTGACTTTTAATTTAAGGTTGTAGCCTCCTTCTATGTCCCTATTATAGAGAAGAGTCTGCTTTTCAAGTCTTTCTTCATCATGAGTTTGAGATCACTAAATACAGAATTTTCTAAAAATTTTAATTGTTGTTCAAGTACAGTTTTCTGTCTTTTACTCCCATCCCAGCCCACCCCCCAGCCCTCCCCACTTCCCTTCCATTTCCACTCCCACTAGTTTTTGTTCATGTATCCTTTATACTTATTCTTGTAAACCGTTCCCCTTTTCCCTTGAAATTCCCTCCCCTCCCGCCTCTGGTCACTGTCAGCCTGTCCTCTATTTCAGTGTCTTTGGCTATATTTTGCTTGTTTGTTTGTTCTGTTGTTTAGGTTCCTGTTAAAGGTGAGATAATATGATATTTGTCTTTCACTACCTGGCTTATTTTGCTTAGCATAATGCTTTCCAGTTCCATCCATCCATCCAGAATTTAAATTTCTTTCTGCTTACAACCACACTCGGGGTAAAAAGTATATTCTAGCCATGTTGTCACAAAGAGTAGGAGCTCCTCCTTTCTTTCTGCTGCATAGTATTCCATTGTGTAGATGTACCATAGTTGTTTGATCCACTCATTTTTTGACTAATAGGCACTTAGGCTGTTTCCAGCACTTGCCTATTGGGCTGCTATGAACATTGGGGTGCATAGGTTCTTTTAAATTGGTGTTTCGGGGTTCTTAAGGTACAATCGCAGCAATGGAATTGCTGGCTCAAAAGGGAGTTCCATTTTTAGTTTTTTGAGGAAATCCTATACTGTTTTCCACAGTGGCTACACCAGTCTGCATTCCCACCAACAATGTACTTAGGTTTCCTTTTCTCCACAACCTTGCCAACACTTGTTGTTGGTTGATTTGTTTATCATGGACATTCTGACTGGTGTGAAGTGGTATCTCATTGTGATTTTAATTTTCATCTCCTCATGGCTAGTGATGCTTAGCATCCTTTCATATGTCTCTGGGCTCTCTGTATGTCCTCCTTGGAGAAGTGTCTGTTCAGGTCCTCTGCCCATTTTTTAAATTGGATTATTTGTCTTCCTGTAATGGAGTTGTGTGAGTTTATACTAAGTGAAATAAGCCAGTTAGTGAAAGACAAATACTGTTTGATTTCATCTATAAGTGGAACCTGATCAACAAAACAAACAAGCAAGCGAAATAAATATAACCAGAGATATTGAAATAATGAACAAATTGACAGTAACCACAGGGGAGGGGATAACAGGGGAAAAGAAGGGTAAAGGTCATCAAGGAACATGTATAAAACCCATTAACCAAGCCCAAGTGGGATAGGATTGAGTGTGGGAGGTGAAGGTAGGTGGTGCAGGGGAGAGTGGGTGGGGGATGGAGACAACTGTACTTGAACAGCAATACAAAAATAAATAACATCAGGCAAATAATTTAAAAAGTATATTCTAGGCTTTTTACTTTTCTGAGTTATGGTTTCAGCCTGCACATTTCTGTACTGGGATTCTTAATTGTTTTAAGAAGAGTTTGCTATTGTACATTAAATCTCCAGTTGTTTTTTTTAAATAGTATTTTTAGGATGAGAAATGGTCTGATATAAATAGCCTATTATTGTTTCTGAAAACAATAAATCCACAACTCATTTTTCTATTTATTCTTTGTGATGTTTATTGTATATCTGTACATATTTTAGGATTTGGTGAACCTTTTAACTGTTTTAATAATAATAAATTTAAATTGATTATAATTTGAATTTTAAGATGTGGTGATAAAAAGGAATTCTGGCATATATAATTTTCTATGGAAATATATAAAGAATTAGCATTTCTTTGGGTAGAATATTTTGCAGTAGCCAAGAAAAGATAGGCTCCAGCTCTTGTGGAAATAATGTAATCACTTTAATAAGATTGTATGATTTGAAATAGATGATTTACACTGAGTTAAAGCCTGTTTTCAACCCTACAGGCAATTCTTATAATTTTCATGAATAGAATGGTCAGGAGCTCTGGAAAGATGTGTACCCCATATTGCTCAATTAACACAGGACACAGTATTTCTGTTGAAATACTGGGGGCAAGAATTTTACCCCAGGCCACGGTGCTGGTTCAGAAACACACAGAATTATCATCCAGACTCAAAATCTAAATAAAAATGAAAGAGTGAGAGACCCTGGGAAACTGCATCAAACTGAGTCACAGAGCCTGTGTGGTGGAGAGAACATGGACACTAATGAGAACATGATCCTGGGCTGACTTCTCCAGAGCCAGTCCTGCTTCTGAATTTCTGTGAATTGTAGTAGAAAAATGTTTTATAGAACCTCACTAAGAAGCTCCTTCATACAGAGTAGAATAATCCTTCCCATACAAAACATTTGACTGAGGTGGGTAACGATATACACGTAAGTCAGTCAGTCACAACGGGGGAGAATTGTTGTGACTAGTAGTAGTTAAGTGAGATGATGTGAGCAGTGAGCACCAAAAAACCTGGAGTTAAAACTTACCAGCCTCTGTGGATGTATGAGAACTCCGTCAACCCCTTCATGAAATCCGAAGGGACATACTTACGGGTTAGGGGATCAGGATAAAATGATTGGGCATCTCGATAAGAAAAAAATAAAATGGCCATAACTCTGAACTTTGCAGTGTCACCATAAATGTTTTTATTTGTATTTACCATTAGGTGAAACCATTGATGACATGGAATAAAATACATTTGTTGAAGTCATCATTCAACAAAAATTTTCAAAAAGGCTTTGGTCAAAATCACATAAGGCCATGAAATATTAATGTTAAAAGAGAGTTTTCTGAACTAAATTGTAAGCCAGTATTACTGAACTGAGTCTAGTCAATTTAAAAAAAGAATGAAATGAAGGAAATAAAATAAATGTTAAAGAGAAAAAAGCATAAATGTGAAGTTTCTGTAGTGGCAGAAGAGGGTCAATGTGCTGCCTAATGAGTCCAGTGCCCACCATCATTCCCAGATAGTAAGAGAGATTTGAGAGGCATGTTAACTCTTTCACATCACTAAACACCTAATTTGCAATTAGGGAATGTTTCACACACACACACACACACACACACACACACACACACAAAGTGACAAAAGCTGTTAAGTGTTTTTAGATATTTATTGAAATTTGTGCTCTAAAACTTTATGGAAGAATAAAAAGCATGGTTTATAGGTAATTATAGGTAATGATTGTAATAATACAAATGAATATAAACTAAAAAAATAATTTTAGTACATAAGTAAGACATGTTTCTTTCCAAAGATATGGGCACCTTATAGGTTCTGTAAAACTTCAAGTTAGCAAACATTTTACTTTATGATCAATTTAACCAGAAAAATTATGTTATTTTCTTTTTCTTTATCAAAGCACCACTTGTATTTGACAAAGATAGGACTTAAATACTTGAGCTGAATAAAGAGCCCTCAAGAAGAGTATTAAATGTACTATTAAGATTTATGTAGACATCAATGAGAATGCATGAAATGCTAATACTTTTACAAGGACTATTTAAAGAATACTCAAAACTTAGTCAAATGATTCTGTGTGTTAGGCAATGTTATGCTGTAATGTTTTCTTAGGAAAAAAGAATAATATAACAAACAAAAATAAGAGAATGAGTTATTCATATTGTTTCTCTCGGTTTTGACCTGTACTTATTATTCCAGTGGTTTTTAATTATTTTAAAAACTATATGTAAAATAGAGGCAGCAAAAAATTGTGTTTAGTTTTAGTATGAAGCAATGCCTATTAAAATATGCACTTGGTTTCAACCCCCCAAAATTATACAGTGTCTCTAGCTCTTCTCAGCTTTGAACTACCATAAGCAATTTATTTTTAAATGCTTTAAAAAAATTGTCAGCAGAGCAGAATCACTTTTATTTACTCTGATTTCTCCCATATTTATTTTGAAAATTTCAGAATGCCTTGGAATTTATTTAAGCAAATCCACTACCACTTCATATTTACTGAGACTGAAATGCAATTTGGATTTGATGGGTTCTCCTCTCTCTTGAAAGTGCATATATTTTAGTTGCTGAAATATTTTTGAATAAAACATACACAGTGCTGTCTGGCACCCAAGGAAATGAAAATATTGGGTGACTTCTAGTGCCTAGCACTGGGCGGTACATATCCAAGAACTCTTATTGTCACTTGATAGGAAAGATGAACATGCGTGATTATAAAATGTATAGTATAGTGATTGAAATTAGAAGCTCTAAAGTGACAGGGATGAGAAGTTGAACCTCTCCTTCTACCCCTTACTAGTTCTCTGTTCTTAGAAAAATTACGGTACTCTCAGTTCCCACTTGGAAATGCTGACAAGTTTTTCTACTAGGGTTAGTCTCAAGATTAAAATAGAGTTTATCCTAATAAAGTTCTTATCTATAATCCTTAGCACAAATTAAGTGTTAAGATAGTTATTATTTTTATTACAAGATTATCTCACTAAATTTTGTTCACTGAAAATGCAATGTTGGTTAACATACCATTGAATTAAAAAAATAAGGTAAATATTAATAACATATCATTTTTATTAAAAATATATGAAAATATTGAAGTCTAACTAGATAACAACAAAGTCATCCTTAGATTAAATTTGCTAACTTCAAGCATCAATTTTCAGATTAGAAGCATACAGCAATTTTTTTTAAATGATTCTCATCTGTCAATTGAATTGACAGTGGTTTTCATTTCTAGTGTGAAGAGGATAAGTGTGACAACTTATTCAGTTACTTTGAGACAAAGATCTCTGACATTAATTCAAATGTGTCCATTTCTATTTTAAAACATTTCTGTCTAATTATTTATTTATTGTATGTAGTGTTTATACATATATATTATACATGAACTTTTTTCCAACAGCTGAAGGTCGAATTTCTTTCCTGAGTATAAAACTCCTGCTAAAAGTTAACTAGTGTATAAGAGCTAAAATTCTAGACATTGACTCATTTGACGTTTTGAGATTTATATTTGAGTCATTAAGCTATTTGCACTCCTATAACAAAGCTATAGCCCTTTTCAGCAAATGAAGAAGAAAGTGACCATAAATTGTTCTGTTACACTTTCCCTTTCTATGGAATGACCTATTAAGTCCAACCACCACCTGGCCTTGTTGTCTGTCCCATGCCCTTATTTTCAAAACTAACCCTCATTAATGTCCTAGATATATTCCAAGTGATTCTAAAAGAACAGTAGAAAGTGTCTGGGGATTAGATTTAGAAAAAGAAAGTTTAGTGGGTTAAAGAAAGTTAAAAATTAGAGACAATGGTATCAAGCCAAGGAATCGTGTTTTGTGACTATGAAATAATAAGTTTGGGACTATTCATTGGGTGAAATTTTTCTAAATAGATTTAACCAATCGGCATATATTCAATATTTTGATTAAAAATAGTCACCCCAAATTATTTATTCATTCATTCATTCATTCATTCATTCATTCATTTTTTACAACCCTTCCCCCTTTTGCCTCCCTTTATCCCCTCCCACCTGCCCTCTGGTTACTGTCAGTTTGTTCTTAAATCCAATGTATTTAGTTATATTTTGCTTGCTTGTTTGTTTTGTTCATTAGGTTCCATCTATAGGTGAGATCATATGGTATTTGTCTTTTTTTTTTAATACTGTAGGTTTTGTTTAATAGTGTGCTTGGTCCTAAACAACCCCAGATATTATTGCATGTAAGGGGGGGGAAACTACATTCATCATAAACAAGTAGCTCACATTATTGAGAAATTATTATGACTTTGGACTGAGTACATTACATCATTACTTCATTTAATGGTTAAAGTAACCCACACACTGAATAAGAATATTAGCCTACTGTCATATTTATTTTTCTGAAACTAATAAATTTAATTTGTTAGAGCAGATTATATCCACAGAAAAATTCAATGGAAAGCAGAGTTTCTGTGTGAACCTGGTCCTCATCCCCCACCCCTACCCCCAATCTTTGGGAATATCAACATCCCACACCGGAGTGATACATATGTTGTAATTGATGGACCTATCTTGACAGATCATTATTGCACTATGTTCACAGTTTGTTAGGGCTCAGTCTACATTCTGTGGTTCTGACAAATTTGTATTGATGTGTCTTCACCATTGTAAGATCATACAGGACAGTTTCACTGCAATAAAGACCCTCTGTGTTCTGCTTATTCATCTCTCCCTCCCTTGAGCCCTTGGCAACCACTGTTTTTTTTTTTACCATCTCCATAGTTTTGACGGTTCTAGAGTGTAATACGGTTGGAATCATATAAGATGGAACCATTTCAGGTTGGCTTCTTTCCCTTAGTAATATGCATTTGAGTTTCCTTCACATCTTTTCTTGGTTTGAAGGTTCATTCTTTTAGGTGCTAAATAAATTCATTTTGTGGATATACTAGTTTACACACTCATCTACTGAAGGATGACTTGATGATTGCTTCCAAATTTTAACAAGTATGAATAAAGTTGCTGTAAACATTTGTCTGAAGGTATTTTGTGTGGACATAAGTTTCCACCTCCTGTGGGAGTATAATTGCTGGATGTTAGGATGAGTGTATATAGTTTTGGAGAAACCACCAAACTGTCTTCTAAAGAACCTGTATCATTTTGGATTCCCTAACAATGAATGACAGTTCCTGTTATTCCACCTCCTCACTAGCATTTGGTGTTTTCAGCGTTTTAGAATTTGGACATTCTAATAGATAATGCAGAAATATTTAATAGCTTTAATTGTCACTTCCCTGATGACATATGATGTTGAACATATTTTCATATGCTTTCTGCTATCTGTTGTTTGGCAAAGTATTGGTTCATATCTTTAACCTGTTTTTTAATTTGGTTGTTTTTATTGGTGGGTTTTAAGTATACTTTGCATACTTAGATAAAATTCCTGTATCAAATATGTCTTTTGAAAATATATTTATTCTCTCAGTCTGTGGCTTTTTTTCCCATTCTCTCAACACTGCTCTTGCAGAGCAGAAACTTTTAAATTCAAAAAAATCTTATCAATATTTATTTTCATGTACTGTGTTTTTGGTGTTGTATTTAAAAACCTGTTGCCATACATAGGTCATCTGGGTTTTCTCCTATAACATTTTTTAGAAATTGTATAGCTTGCATTCTACATCTAGGTCTATGATGCATTTTGAGATAATTTTTGTGAAGGGTGTTAGATCTGTGTCTAAATTCATTTATTTGGTAGGTGGATGCCAGTCATTCCAGCATCATTTGTTGAAGATACATTTTTGCTCCATTGTTTTGCCTTTGCTTCTTTGTCAGAGATCAGTGGACTATATTAGGTGGATATATTTCTGTGCTATTTTATTCCATTGAATTGTTTGTCTGCTCTTTTGTCAATAGCATGCTTTATTGGCTCCTGTAGCCTCGTAGTAAGTCTTGAAGAGTAGTGTCAGTCCTCCAACTTCCTTCTCCTTTCATTTTGAGTTGACTATTCTCATAATGTCATCTGTGAACAAAAAGAACAGTATTTCTTTCAAGTCTGGATACATTTTATTTGCTCTTTCTTATCTTATTTCATTACCTAAGACTTCCAGTATGATGATGAAATACAGTGATCAGGTTGTTCCTGATATTACTTCTTGCCTTGTTGTCTCATACTCTTCCTTGCCTTTTTCCTTGATATTCGCAGGCAAGTTTTTATTTTCATATCCTTAAGCATGATGTTAGCTATAGGGTTTCTGTAGATATTCTTTTTTAAATATAAGAAGTTTCCCTCTTCCTATTTTGCTGAGGGTTTTTTAAATCATGAATAGATATTGAATATTGTCTAATCTATTTGTATGATTATGTGATTTCTCCTTTTTAGCCTGTTGATGTGGTGATTATATTAATTGATATTTGAATGTCTTGACAGCTGAAATACCTGTGATAAATCACTTCTGGTTGTGTTGTATAATTACTTTTAAGCATGGTGGATTATTAGATACCCACCTATTCAGATTGTCTATTTCTTGTGTGAATTTTGGCAGATTGTATAACTGAAGAAATTTATCCATGATATCAAATTTATCAAATCTGTGGGCAAAAAAAGTTGTCTATAGTATTCTTTTAAAGTTCAAGTGTTCTGAAGTGATAGCTCTTTTTTTCATCTCTGATATTAGAAATTTGTGTCTTCTCTTTTTTTCCTTAGTTATACAGGCTCATCAGTTTTCCTGGGGTTTTCTCTGGGTTTGTGTAGAGCATTTTCTTCCTCATTTGAGTTATGATTTATCTAACAAACTGATATATAGTCAAAGTGTTTCTCTGAGAGGGCCCAGTGTTTGCTAATTTCATTTCCAAAATTAATTTGTAGCTAGGATTAATGCTTTTAGAAACAAACTTTAAAAAAATAAGGCTTGGATCTCATAGCATGTAGAGAGTTATGCACAAATTGTGACATAGTGCCATGTGTGGTCTTATCTCCCAAGAAAATCAATAATTTTTAAAATTAAAAACTATTTAAAACAATCTAGTGAGAATACCCAGCTCCCTCTCTGGAGCAATTTTCAGTACCACAAAGAGAAGGGAGTACTAGTGTTGTTTGGGACTGTATAACTGCTGAAGTAAAATCTCCATATATTTCTGCTGTCAATTGCATTTCAAGAATAGCCCTCTAATCTTTGTATTAATAGGGATCTCGGAGGCCATTGGTAGTTATAAACAAACCCTTGAGACTTATTTTAGAATATTCATTTCCTTTGAGTTTCTGGAGTCATGAAATGTAATGCTTTAGGGTGGCACTAATGGAGAAGTCTTACTCCCAGTGAAGAACTGCTGTTGAAGGCTTGCTTGGTGAACCCCTTTTGCAGCCCCAGAACAAACTTTCTTTAGACTTTTCTCACAAGATTAGGTGGTGGAAATGAGGAAGAAATGGCAGAATTATTGAAGTGCTAAGAGCTTCATGGTAGTAAAAGTTGCTGATGTTGGCTGACAGTTCCAACAATGAATGGAAGATCAGAATATGATTTGGGTCTTTGACATATTACAAAACTTTGATTTAAAACTAGGCCTGACTCCAAGTCTTCATCTTCCAAGGATTCTGACTTATCAGCAAGCATGATTAATAGACTGATAATTTATTGCATCCCATTATGCAATGTTTTACACATTTAAATAAATTATTATTGCTTCATTATTAATCAAGAAATACAACATGATTCTGCTATTCCCATAACAGGCCATGTGCGATATTTTAGAGGAAAATTACTGCACATCAATCCTGCATAGATAGGTATCCTTAGGTATAAAAAGTATTTTTCTATCCTAATGTTTACCCATAGAGGTTACTCCACCTTTTAATATCTGTTACTAACTTACAAAATACAAGAACATATTAAAATTGTCCGCAATTGCCATGCAACACTATTAAGAGTGTATTAGTATGCTAAATATATCTAAAATGAACAAAGTTCTCTGTTTCTCAGAAATCCTTATTATTAGGTAGTGTACATTTAATTACTAATTTTATGCTACCTAATTTTTGAAGTAATTTAGCGCCCCAGGGAGTGACTTCACAAGAACTGGAATAAGATAAGATTTATAAATATTTTAATAATTATTTAAATATATTAAAATTCTGATTTAATATTACTTCTACAACCCAAACATTTCTTCTATAATGTATTTTATATTTAATGTAGTTTGCATTACAGATATTGATTTAATATTTTAGTTATGCAATGAGAAAAGGTTTGACCTTTGCTTTTAAATAGATATTAATGAAAGCAGTAATAATTACACATAGTTATGTTATTAAGAACAGTAATAACTTTAGAGCTAAGTATACACTATATATTTTTCACCTTGACTTGAATAAGTATGCTTCAATGCTCATCAAATGCTGTCACTCTGGGTTTTAAATCTTTTTTATCACCCAGAGGATCTCATCTGCCAATATTCGATTAGAGGATTCAGCTACCTAGGAGAGTTTTTGTCTGTTTGATAGATAATCTGGAGCTTCAAGACTATTGATTGAAGCTGCTTTCAAGTAAAAAAAAAAGTGGAAGATAATTTTGATTATACTTCAACCTGTGACTTCTGCTTTTTGTTGCTCTCAGTCCAAACAGCAAACTGTTTCTGTCTTATCACTATGAACAGATTCTTCTGTATTGCCTGAAAAATAAACTTTAAATGAGTTCCACCTGGATAAAATTTTAAAAAACTCATTAAGAATTTTTAAAAATCCTTGATTTTCACTCTTTCTTATATTTTCATTGGGATTAATATAAATTCTAATCACCTGAAGTACACTTTTATTTGAATGTGGCCATGTACCTGGAAGTCTTTTGTCATGAGATACATAAAATGGGAACAAAAATGTAAACTGTTTAAACCTACTTCAGCAAAACTTAGACTAAATATGAAGTTTTCTTAACTGATTTTTAGAAAATTTACTGCTTTATGCAACTATTTAACATATCCTTCAAATGAAATACACCTGGAATTTAGTGGACACCTAAGGCAGGTGTAATGAGACTAAAAGCTTTAGTACACATTTGAATTCTGTGCTCTATTTTAGAATAATCATGAGCTATATAAAAGTACTTGTAATATCTGTGTCCCCTGACAAACAAAAGTCTGAAATGATTTCACAGATATCAGACAAAAATTTAGAACTTAATTTAAACCAATTTACATAAAATTAAACACATACATTGTTCATGTAATGTTTGTTGAAATTTGACAAATATATCTGCAGTATAATTGCTAACCCAGTGAAGATTTGAATGTTTTCATGATTACAAAAATTTCCTTCAATGCTCTGTTCAGTCAATTCTCTCCATACTGGAACCAGGCAGCCTCTTCAGTTTTCAATCTCTAGAGATTTATCCCATTTCTAGAATTTAATAAAAATGGACATACAGTAGATACCCTTTGGTATCTGTTTATCATCCAGGCTATGATCTTGAGATTCATCTACGTTATCGTGTGCATTGGGAGATCCTACCTTTTTATCTGATTAGTATTCCGTTGTGTGCTTGTGCACCAGATACGTTCCCCCTCAGCTACTGATGGACATTTGTATTGTTTTCAACTTGGGGCTAAGGGAAACTGTTGTGGGTATTCATGTATATGTATTGATGTGGACATGCATTTCATGGCATTTAGGTAAAAACCTAGGAGTGAAATTGTCTGGTCAGATGGAAATGCATATTTAAATTCAATATAAGCAGCCCAACTCTCTTCCTACATGTTTTCCATTTTATTTTCTCAGCAGCAATGTATGAGAGTTTTAGATTCTCAACATCAAGAATTGTGAGTCTTTTAATATTAACTAGTCTAATGGAGGTATTAATAGAATCTCGTGGTTTTAATTTAAATGTTACCAATGACTAATTATGTGAGAAAAATAGATTCATATGTTCAAGTTCATATATTTTTTTTGGAATGTATCTGTTCAGAGCTGTTGCCAATTTTTGTTGGATTATATGTCTTCCTGAGTTGAGTTCTTACTCATTCTGGATATAAATACAATGCCAGGTATATCCTTTGTAAACATTTTCCTTCGGTTTGTTCTTTGACTATTCATTTTCTTAGTGGTGTCTTTCAAAGATTAGTAATTTCTAGTATGTTGCATTCAATTTATCATTTTTTTCTTTTATGGTTCATGATTTTTGTGCTCTAAGAAATCCTTGCTTATCTCAAGACAGTAAAGACTTTCTCCTATTCTCCTATAAGTTTTGTAGTTATAAAATTTACCATTAAATTTAGGTTGCAGGTGGAGTGAATATTTATGTATAGCATGAGATGAGTATCAAAGTGAGTTCTTCTCCATATGGATGTCCAGTTAATTCAGGACTAGTTGTTGAAAAGACTGTTCTTTCCCCCAGAGAATTAACTTGACATCTGTGTTGAAACTCAGTTAACCATATATGTTTGTTTAAATTTCTGGCCTATCTCTTTCTCTGCACTATTTTTAATACTTACCTTTAAATTAATACCATATTGTCTCAGTTGTCATGGATTTATAGTAAATCCTATAATTGGGCACTTAAGTACTCAAAAGTTATTTTTTTTTTAAAAAGAAGTTAGTTTAGATATTGTACATAGTTTGCATTTCCATATATATTTTCCATTACATTTGCTAATTTCTACAAGTAAAGAAGCCAACTGGAATTTTGGTAGAGACTATATTACATCTATATATTAATTTTGGTCAAGTGTGTTATTAAAACAGTGATATTTTATATTACGAACTAGATATTCTTTATACCTATGTCAGGTTGTGAAAGTTTCTACTTCTCATTTGGAGAGAGGTTTTGGTTTTCTTTTTTAATAAAGATGTATAATTTATCAAATGTATTTTCTTCATCTATTGAGATAATTGTATGACTTTTCCCCTTTTTCTTTTTCCATTGTGAATTACACTGATTGATTTTTTATGATAAACCAACTTGATATTTCAGATATGAAACCAATTTGGTCATAATAATGTTATTCCTTTTGAATATTGGTGAAATGTTTTTTAACATTTTTAAAGCCAGTAATTGAAACTGTGTAATTTCAGTGGAAGAATAAAAAGAATATCAATAATCCCAATTGCATATGAAAAGTCAGTGAATGGCAATGTTTCCTTTTCACATTAGTATCAAAAGTATATAGCATTTCATAAATGTACCTACAAATACTGAGTAGCCACTGGGAAAAATGCAGTTGGATCTTTTTATTTCATCTAACAATAAACTCATTTCAGGCATATCAAATATTGAAAGTATGAATAAAACTGTTAAAGTTTAGAGAAGAAATACTGAATTCGTACAATGACACAGAAGTCACACTTTAAAAAATAACAATGTCAAAAGACAAATGACCAGCTGATATAAGAAAATGAAACTCACATCTCAGACACAAGACTGATTTCCTTAATTTCTAAAGAGTTCCTAAAAATCAATTTTTTAAAATATGCAGTACCAAGGAGAGAGTAATATGAATTGAGAAAAGCAAAGGCAAATTACTCCTAAATGTATATTTTAAAATGCTCAATTGCAGTCTTTGTAAGAGAAATGCAAATCAAAATTAGAGATGTCATTTTTTATAGCATTTTGAAAAACCGCTAAAATATTTGATAACCATATTTTAATGGGAATTTGGGAAAAATGATATCCTCGTACATTGGTAGTGAAGTACAAATCTCTATTGAGGTCAATTTTGCAATATCTACAAAAGTTAATATATATAAATTATATTCAGTAATTCCACACTTTAGGAATTTAATTAATGGGCATGCCAGACCATATGTGAATTACATATGTGTGGTTTGGGGTTTTTTGCATCATTGTTTTTAATCACAGCATTAAAGAAAGAGGGGAAGAGGGAGTGGCAGAAGGAGAGAGAGGGTAACGAGATGACTACTTAAAAATATATTATATTAAAAACCTAGTAAAAAGAATTAGGCAGCTTAATAGACACTGATATGGAAGAATGGTGTATTCTTCAGTAAAAAAAATGCGGAGAAGTTACACTGAGTTCATGAACAGTTTAAAAATGGACATGTATGTATGTATGTATGGAAATGTGTGCCTGTATATGTATATATATATATACACACATGTGTGTATAGTGTGTGTGTGTGTATTTTTTAAAATTTGTTACACTTGTTAAGCAGAGCCCCGGCATGCCAGATGGTGAGCCATTGTTCAGCCAAAGATGACAAGGGCAGTGACATAGTGAGTTTATTGCTCACAGGTCCTGGAGGAAGTACATGGCATACTCTGAAGGGCCACATGGAGACTCCCAGGCAGTATGCAGGCAGAAAGAGGTAGGGCTCTGCCTTGTGCCTTCATTATGTCCATGGGCGGAGTGTTTTGGGGTTCCTGGGCTAAGGCCACTTTGATCAATTCAAATCAGAAAGAGCAGGGTTTTGGTAAACCCTGGGGTCTTGTTTAAGGGAGCACAGGGGAAGACACTGGGAAGCAGGGGAAACTGTTGCTCGTGTGGGCAGCTTACAAAGTTGTATTAGGACTTTCCATTTGCTTATGACTCTGTGGGCTGTGATCTAGGGCATGCATTCACAGGACAGGCTAGAATCAGTCTGAGGCCTCTGCAGGCTGCATGGCCACACTAAATGGGTGCTGAGATGGCAGTGGTGGGGGGTAGCTAAGCTCTGGACTATATATATCTCACATGCCTTAGAAAGGATACATGATAGTCTCTGAAGTGGGAAATATGTACCTAAAAGAGTAATGTAGAAAGGAGGAATATGACCTTTTCCATTCTTTGTATCACAATATTGTATTTATATATTTATAAATTAACCAATTTTATTATACATATATTACTCTTCTTTTTTGAGATGCCTGTGCATATTAAACTACATTATTCAATTTTTTACAAATAAATTTCATCAATTATTATTTATTTTGGACACTTATTCCATGTCTTTTTGTTGGCCCCCTGGATGAATTATGGAACTGGCACTTTGATGTACATGCCATAGTGCTAGTTTCAACACTGAAACACACTGAAACACACAGTGTGTTTCAACACACTACAGAGGAGGCACACTTTTCACATGGGGAGTGTAGTAGGGGCAACGGTAAAGAAACTAATGTTAATTAACTCAGTAAGAAAATTACCTAAATTAGTCTATGGATGGATATTATCATCACTGAGATGTGGGTAGATTATAACCAAAAATGAGGATGATTTTCCCATATTTCAAGAGGAGTGTCAAATGCTGTTTAAAAATCAAGCAGAAAGCTGTAATTAGAGAACTGAGAGAAATACTGATGACAAGAGCTATGTGTAAAGAATTTCAGTGACTACAGGAGTTTCAAGGTATAATATGGCAGCCCATTATATGGGATAGCTGTTTTGTTTAGGTGTGGATGCAGTTATTTAAGATCCTTGATTAATGGGATTGGTTGTAAACATTTTTATTCCATGTAACACTCCCCATTGCAATTAATAGGTTATTTCTCTATATTTTTTAATAACATTTCAAACTCTGTGAACAACAGGATGAACTCTGCCTTTCTCTGTATGTAGGGATGAACTATAGCTTAGTAAAGTATTGGATAATGGAGCCAAAGTTCCCTTTTGAGATTTCTAAATAGTGAATGAAAGTTGAGTTCTATATTAGCAACTCAGGTTGGTGATGGATGTAGAAAAATATAAATAGATAGATATAGATATATACAGAGATTTAGATAGACAGTTATATTGAAAAAACTGAGTACATCAATAGATTGGAATCTGGTTAGCCAGTAGAGAGTCATAATTTCAAAACTTGAAGAAGGAACGATCAAAATCTTGGAATAGTAGAAACAGTTGAAGTCCAGGGCACTGAACTTAGAGAAGGTATTTTGTACTTAGATATCTGAGTTAGAGTAAAAGGGAAAGGGATAGAAGTTTATTAAAGAAATACCTGAAACTATAGAAAGAAGGAAGCTTAGAAATTATTTTCACAACAATAAACAAGTGATTATATGTTGTTTAAAAAATGTGCTATGGGAGGTTCATTCATACAGACCACTTATTTTTAACATTTAAATCTTCAGAGTCTAAGCTACAGATAGTGCTTTTCTATGATTGCCTAAAAATGAACGTAAGTGGTCGGTTTTTCTAGTTTGAGAGTCTATTTTCCTGAAATCATGGTAATAGACCCAGCTTTAGTTAGTACAAAAAGCATGGCCAAGGTAAGGATTTGTGGGTCCTGGATTTACCCTTAAAGCTATACTTGGGAAGTCAGTTAAGCTCTCAGAATCTTTTTTTTTTTTTTTCAGTAATATGAGAGGTTTGCTACATTATCAGTGTGGCCACTTCCTAAAAACAGTTTTAAATAATGAGCTGGCCCTTACGAGTTTCTTCTCACACCAGTGTCTATAATTTTATATTTCTGGACACTAGCATGGAACAAAACAAATTATTTATTTATATCTATTTCCTACTGTCTAAGGATCTGATATCTGAAGCAGTGATAAAAGAGTGTCTGCTCATAAAGTACTCCTAGGGATTTTTCTTCCTTTATTCTTCCTTCAGCTTTGGAGCTGACTCTGCATGATACGGCGCATGTTGTTTGACTGCCAAAGCTGGGGTTGCTGGCTGAGTGCTTACAGGAGGATATTTTTGCAGGTAATAACTCTGTCTTGCATGAATAAATTCACAATTTCATGTGGCTTTTCTCATTTTTATGTACAGCCACATAATATACACACACACACAGATATATATGTTTGCATTTTTCTTAAGTATTATACCTACTGTAGTCAATCATTTATGTTAATTATCTATAACCAAATAACCTAGTTATTTTTCCAGACATAGAAAAGTAGAAAATAGTTTAGCCCTTCTATCACTATGCTATTTATTTCATATTATTTTAAGAAATTTTAAATGACAAGCATAATATATAAATTATATGTACATATACAATATGCAAAGTAATTTGCATGTTTTAATCTATTATAAGAATAAGAGTAAATTAGTAAATTAAAGTTATATTTACCAACTAGTGTTTTATGTCAATTTCTTATTTAGAGTTCATTCACATATTTAGAAATTATTTAGTGATTAACAATCTTTTGACTAAGTTCTTAAAGTTAGTTAAAAATCTGGAAATTACGATTTTTGCTAAGATTACTATTTAATGACATTAATGCTATTTTAGTAGCATTATAAGAATTTACAATTTATAATGGTCTTGCACAAAGTATAATATTGTGATGCCATTATTTTTACAGGCAGCTAAATTTTATTTATATTTTCCTTTCTTTTTTTATTTTAATTGTTGTTCAAGTATAAATTTTAAATATCCTAAATCATGCCAAAAATTAGGAGGAAGGTTATACTTTATTTTTGCTTTGTTATCTTGGGATTTTTCTTGTTGTTGCTGTTACTAAAGCTTTTCCTCTTCATCTTGTAACTATAGTAACACAGGCTACTATGTAAATGCAATTTCACATCCAAGATAAAAACACAAGTCCTTGAATATATATATTTATATATTTTTAATTTCAACATTTTGAATGCTTATCTGGGCTAAATATTTCTAGAGAGTTCATATAATGATATAAATTGTGTTTTTTTCTTATTAATTAATCTTTAACGTTTAGTGAGAAGGGAAAAGACAAAGAGAGGAGTAAAAAATCAAACATAAGTGATAGAGGGTCTCCCTCAAGCAAATGCAATTATTACTTGTAAAGACACATAACTTTCTCTCTGAAAGTTGAGGGAAGAAACTTCAGAATCAAGAACATGAATTTGGATATGCACCTACCCATGAATGAGAAGCATTACAGGGGTTTTAAATAAACAAAGCGGGTATTTTCTTCATTAAACCAGTGATCTCCTTCTTTTCGGCAGGCAAGACATTCTTCTCTGGAGGGCGCCTTGCCTTTTTGTTTGAAAGTATTCTTCAAATGGAAATAGCTTTTCATATAAAAATTTTTCCAAAGTATTCAACTATAGTTCTAAATTGTTACTGTTTAGATATTTTGCCATTTGGAGAAATATACATAAAAGTTTTTGTGCTGGTGAGAAATCTTAAAGGCAGTGGGTGATTAGCCTGGGGGGAGGCTCATTTTTACCTTGAGAGGACTCAGATGATCCACAAAGGTCTGTAAAGATATACAACCCCCCATCTTTGTTGCTTAGCCTAAACAAACAAAAAAATTAACCCTAAACTCAAAGGCCTCAATGAAATATCAGTGCACAGTTCTTCATGAATGCACCTCCCAGCCTTAGCAGGGTGGTCCATTGAATAGGTGGAGACCCAGTGTGTCCCAGCTGTGCTCACTCTTACTGACCTGAGGATCATAGTCCAGACAGCAAGGGTCTTGGATGAATCTCAGTGAACCCTGTTTTTGTCAATGACCACCAGACAAAGGCCACCAGGAATAGACCTATAATCAAATAAATTTGGGTGTATTGGCTCACTGCAACCAAGGAAAATGTACAACATGTGGAACCGTAGCTCCATTCACTAGCCCTCCCCCTCCCCTTCTGTCATTAAAAAACCAAAAACACCACCAAGAATATGCAAAATGTCCCAAGGACGAAGTAGTTCTTCCTTTGAATTGTTACTTTACATTTTATGTGAAAATGGAAATATGGAATAAAAACATTGAAAGTTGCACATTTCTATCACATAGGCATCAAGGACCAATATGAAGTTAATACAAGTATTATCATCATTTCTCTATGATAATTAATACAAGTAAGTGTGAATGACTTACACCCAAAGATGTGAGAGCCAGCATTGCCATATCCAGGTGGTAGTCATCTCAACCTGCTTTAAATGTCTCTATTCTAGGTCATTTGGAAGATGAGCAGACAGATTACTAGATTGTTTTCCCCCCATAACAATATTTCTAGCATTTTTAGCAAATGCGGGTCTAAATAGTTTATACACTATAGGGGACCCTTGTATATCTCAGTAAAATACTACTAGAAAGAAATAATAGATAGACAATTACCAGACCATAAACAAGAATAGATCTCTGACCCAAAATTATGTTAACCTGTCTAGGAAACCAACACATTATTTCAAATAACCAGTTCAGGAAGCCAGCGTACTCTAAATTACATATGTAGGAAGTCAAGACACTAGCAAAAATACAGGAATCTAAAATGTCCCAAACTTGCTAAAAATTGACAGCTTTCCTGATTTCTGTTCCTGCTTCCAGTTTAGGACCAACTAGAGAAAGCCAAGTTTGTACCTCTGTCCAATCACGAAGGAGGTCTGGCATCTAGTTAGCCAGCCTACAGGTCCTCCAAGTCTACAGCCTCCATCAGGGCATATTTGAAACCTTACTTTTTTTTAACTATACAATTTTTCAACTCTTCTGTCCTTGCAACATTGGAAATGATGGTGGCTGGCTCCTTTGCTTTAGCAAGCTCTGATAAACAGCCGTTGTTTGTTCTCATTTGATTGGCCCTTGCTTATTTTCACAGGAACTATATGAAAGAAAATAATATAGAATTTGTGCATAGGGTAGATGCTTGAGAGAGGGTTCAAAGAGGTAAGAGTCTTGAATTTGTGAAGCAGTGGCAGGGAATTCTAATATTATTAAGTGACTTAATTACATCTAGAAGGAAGAAAGAAAAAACTAGGACTACGTCTGTAATTGATGAAGATATGCCAATCCTATTAGCCAGAAAAGGAAAAAATGGTCGTTTTCACTGTTTGCTAATTGTGTGGGTTTTCAAAAGAGTATAGATTTTTGCTATTTCTGACTTGGCCCATCACAGTCCCAGAGTGGCCTTGTCGGCTGCTCTTGGTGTTAAGTGAAATTACTGGTGTTCGAGAGAATAATATGGTGCCCTAACTGTGATAGCCAAATCAGCAACGCCAGGGCCTGGCAGCTGATGCCAGGCCAGGTCATGTTGACTACAGCCCCTTCTCACTTTCTTCAGAGTAAATTATTTCAGGAAGAAGTCTTCCCCTAAAAGCACTTGCTATGCAATCTAGACCTGGCTCTGTGCAGGACATGTGGTCTTGCCCAAAGCATCCATGGAAACATTTGGTCTATGCCAAGAGATCCTTAGTATATGTGCCTGTTTTAAAACATCCATAGTGACATTGAATCCACACCGACCCATCTATTTAACCCCATATGCTATTACCAGTTAGGATATGAAGGCAAGAAGGGTTAGCATTGGCAATACAGCCAAAAGGCAATTATTGGATCAAGAAAACACAGTAGTATTTTATTTAATATATTAGTCCTATAAAACAAAAGTATAAATAATTGTTATGGGCTGTTTGAAAGCAGGGGTATTTCCCATTTGGATATTTTGACAGAACCAAACATCAGGGACCATTTGGCATGCATAAAATGTCTTTGTGGACATTCGGGACAGAACCAAATGTCCACTAACTGACCTGCTACTACCCAGTTTTCTGTGGCAAAGAATATATCTCTGAGATAAGAAAGGATAGCCTAAAATAGATCAAATATATATTGACCTCCCCTGCCAGGTCTCTAGTTTTGGGGTTTTGTTTGTTTGTTTTGTGCATTTCCAATGCAGATTTATTACCTGTTTTGTACTGGTTTCAGCCTACCAATGATCAATGTTGTGACTAGATCAGCCCTTGTGGTCCTCATTATGATTGTAAGCACCTTTGGGAATAGCCATCAGGAAACTGAAAATATACAGGTTTATTACTTACAAGACCCGGAAATCACACAACATACTTGGTATGCCCACAGGGAGGAAGGAAAGGGAGAGGGAAGAAGAGGGAGTGGGTTAGGGAGGAGGAGCAGGAGGAGTAAAAGGAGAGGAAGAAAAGCGGCCTGGGGTCCTACTTCCATTGGGGGGTGAGGGCCTAGAATATGTGGGCTACTGTTTATTGGTGAATTTAAAACATGAGAGTGGGAATAGGAATTTAAAATGTGTAAAGAAAAAACAAATAATCAAATGGTCAGTTATTGAAATAAAGCAAGATCTTTGGAACAAAGGCGCC
This sequence comes from Tonatia bakeri, assembly GCA_004024845.1. Lineage (NCBI taxonomy): Eukaryota > Metazoa > Chordata > Mammalia > Chiroptera > Phyllostomidae > Tonatia > Tonatia bakeri. The sequence goes on along the minus strand of PVIA01001687.1, from coordinate 15,545 downwards.
TCAGGTGGCCTGGATGTTGATCCAGTGAAGCGGCTGGCAGGGGGTTCGTGGTGACAATGCTCTTTCACTCCACGCCTCTGTGAAATGGAAGCCTGGGCGATCAAAGCTGAAGTCAGGCACTCGTGTTACACACAACCAGAAATGAAACCAAATTGTCAAGGCTTACCCTACATACCAGCATCACTAATGATAACATTAGGCAAAGACCAAGTCTGCTTTTCTCTTTCGCAATACTCTCATTATGTCTTAGAGATTCTCTATAAATTGTAGCTGAAATTAGAAAATTAGACTTCAAATTTTCTGCTGTTTGTGATTTATTTTTTTCTTTTCTTTATGTCTTTTTTTATATGCTGTATCATTCTGCTCCAGGGTAATTTATTAGTAGTTTTGGAAAAGCTTCATCAGGGACTTATTACATATAAGATGCTCTTTTAAACCTAAACCATACACCCTCCTTTCTCCATATGCTTTGTAAAACTTTCAAAAGATACTGGTAGTTAAGAGCTATTTGGAGGTAAGTGAATAAATTATGGAGTAATTAGAAAGCTGAGAGACTGTAGGAGTTGGATCTTAGGAAAAAACAGGCCAGAGGTTAAAAATTTTAGTTACATTTATGTGTCTGTATTCTTTAGTTTTATTTTACATCACCATATGGAAACTTCTCTGTTGAATCACCCCATCCTTAAGAAGGATAGAAATTAGCAGTGGGGATAGTATATTTAAAAAAAAAACAATTATCATTTTATTTAAAATAATGACCTGCCATAAAACATCCATATATTTTTATGAAGGATTACGTGATTTAAACAAAATAACAAATAATGGAATGCGAACCTACAGAGACTACACCCTTTACCTACCCCAGCAAATGAAGGACACCCTAGGGCTCAATCAGATTTGTTGCTAAATAATCTTTCTTTCCTGGAGAAATGAAATGGAACAGAAATGGAATGATGGGGTCAATGAAAAACCATCCTACCTCTCTTTAGCATTTATATTGAAAAGATTTACAGCGATGTGTTAAAATATGACTTAAGGGTGCATTGCATATAATCCACTTTATTAGAACCCATCCTTAATAAGCAAAATATTGCAAGCCGCAAAATTGTCATCCTCTTTGTCCACCACCCAAAATGAAGTTTATATACAGATTTAGAATGACTGCAGGGCATCAGAACTTTTTTTTTAGAACTCAATTATGCAAACTCTTTATTTCACTATGGAGACCATTTAATTCTATCACTTTAAATTCCTGAGTAAATAAAATGTCTTTATCAATGCTTTTTCTTACCTGTGTTTTACAGTTTGTTGATTCCAAGTGAGTATTTTCTGTAGTTATTTGTGAAATAACTTCTTGGTTGCTACACAGCAGTTCTCAGTGGTTATAAATCAATTCCTTAAAGCAATTAATTTAAAATTTTAAGGCAGTTAATCCAGCCTAAGGCCTCCAAACTCATGGATCACCAGCTGGGTTTATAGAAGCCATCTGGCATATACTGATTTTTCTTTTTTTCTTTTTAAAATTTGCAGCTTAGATTGTTCAATCAAGGTCTTTCCTTGAAAGATTCAGGACATAGAGTCTGGCTCTAAAACCCATCTAAATGTAGATAAGTATAGATATGTATAAAAAGTTGGGACAATAAATTTCATTTGGGGGATAATATTACAGGTTATCCTTGGGGGTAAGAGTGGCATTTTATGAATGTCCCTTTAACATTTTCTTACTCCTCCCTATCCATTTTTCTAAGTCTCAGAAAAGTCCACATTTTAATGCAGAAAGTCTTAAACCTTTAAAACCCAATCACACCTTTTAATAACAAAATATGTTTAACAATGGTTCCTGTACTGTAGTAAAATTTATAATTCTATAGCTTATCTATATGTGGAAAACAAGCCAATTCAATGCCATAAATACAAGGGGGACATTAAAACTATAATAAATAATAGTATTCAGTTTAACTCGGGCATAATTACATTATAAGTTATATTGAACTAGTGAGATGCTTACAATTCAACATGAAGTCACTATAAATGAGGCAAATATAGAAAGATTTTATTTTATTTTATTATTATTGTTCAGTTACCATTGTCCCCATTCTTCCTCCATTACTCTCCCTGCCCCACCTACCACATTGAATGCACCCCCCAAACCATTGTCTTTGTACATAGATGTTCATACATGTTCCTTGACTTCACCCTTCCCCTTCTTTGCCCCGTTATCTCCTCCACCTCTCCTCTGGTCACTGTCAGTTTGTTCTCTATTTCTGTGCCTCTGGTTCTATTTTGCTCACTTGTTTGTTTTGTTGTTTAGGTTCTACTTATAGGTGAGATCACATGGTATTTGTCTTTCACCGTCTGGCTTATTTCACTTGGCATAATGCTCTCCAGTTCCATCCATGCTGTCTCGAAGGGTGAGAGCTCCTTTCTTTCTACTGCATAGTAGTCTGTTGTGTAAATGTACCCCAGAAAGGTATTTTAATAGAAAGAGTCTATTTTTAACATTAGAAAAATGACAGTTTTCAAGTTGCCACCTTTCCCCTTCCTTGACACCTGACTAATCTGATCAGAAATTCCTCTGTCTACTCTCCTGCACCCCTGCACCCCCTGTCTCAGCTCTCAGGTGGAAATTCAAAGCACAGTAGAGCATCCTACTCATCCCATCCCATGTTCGTAATAACAACTCTAAGCCATCCGCCTCCTTTTGTTCTTGCTTTTCTGCAGACATAACCTGAACCCTTCTCCTTGTGGGAATCCACTTCCTGTTTACTATGTTATGTAAGTAATAAATTTTATTTCACATTCAGGGGTAACTTTGTATCATTAGACCTGAGGTTCATAAATCATGGGTGGGGGAGATATTTCCCATGTCCAGCAGTTGATCCAGTTGCCCAAATTAAAAAAAAAAAAACAACAGTTGTGTATTGTCAGTTATGTATATACTAAAAGCCAGTGTTTTATCATTAGAGATATGGATTTTTTGATATAGTAAATGAGGTTTAATAAAGTTTGAAGAAAAAAATACAGTCTCCCCTGATTTACCTATTACTTTTCTATTTGAAAATATTTCACACAGCTAAGACTTACAGAGTGTTCATTGTCTGTCAAGCACTGTTGCAGGTTCTTTACCTTTACTCATCATGAATCCCTCTGGGATTATCACTGCAATTTTACCAATATGAGACACCAAAGTGCAGGAGGATCAGTAACTCGCCAGGGTCACACAGCTAGTGACAGATCCAGAATTTAAACCCTAGTAATGCAGCTCTGGAGTCCTTGCTCTTAATCAATAGGCTATATTGGTTCTAAGGTATTTTAATTTATGTGCAATACAGTTAGATTGCAGTCTGATGTAATTAAGTAAAAAAAGAAGTTTTCCCTCCATGTATCTTTGGCACAATGCAGGACATTTTCAACTACTTCACATCACAGCTAACTGTGACTCGTCGAGTCAGCTAACTGCCTTTTGGACCTCACTCCCCTGACACCACTCCATCCCACACCTATTGGAGCTGTGAAAATACATACACCACCAGGAATTTACAAAATGCCCAAAGTTGATTTTTTTTTCTGTTGATGCTATTACTTTACATTTTTTGTGAAAATGAAGGAGTGGGATAAAAATGCTGCAAATTGCCTATTTATATCACATAAGCATCAATAACCTATCTGTAGGATAGACAATGAATAGAAAGATGTAGCTGTGACCTTGGACAAGTGGTAAAAATCCACAGCATGTATGCCAGCATCAAGTCCTCAGATGTAGAGGTCTGATGTTTTTTGAGTGTCTTTATTCAGCATTTGAAGCTTGGAAAACAGGTGGTGTTTAGAGAATTAGAAGTTGATTTTTTTCACTTACCATCCCCAGTATTTTGTTATTAAATATCAGTCTAGGTTACAGACCTATATTTATCTGTGTTATTTTTGCTCTCATGTTTCTATTCTTCCAAGTCCATAAACTCCAGTCAAAATTCTTTAGCAACTGATAAAGCAACTTAATATTTTTCTTATTTTGTATTTATTTATATATGTTTATTTTATATAGTTATATATAAGCAATGTAATATTTTTTCTTATTTTGCATTTATATATATTTGAAGGTTATATATATGTATATATATTTAAGGTATGAAAGCAATTAATTTCACATAGCTTCAGAGATTTTTTTAATTTCAAAATTCTCCAGATATCACTTTGTCTAAAATTATAAAACTGAAATTATGATAAAGTCAAGTTTACCAAAACATACTTGTAAAGTGCATATTTCTCTCTGTATTTTTGTCATGCAGGACAAAGTATATTGACAGCTTATAAAATAATTAAGGAATAACAAATGAAGTTAGTTTGTAACAGCTTTATTGAGATTTTTAATGTTAATGTTAATATTCTCTCATTCTTTTATTTCTAAATATTTTTTCTATAGAGTTTTGCATTTCTTTGAACAAAGCCATTATTATGTATTTGCTATCAAAATCTGATGCACTGAAGTCTGAATTGCTCCTGTAACTCACAAGACATCATTTTAAAACCTTATACTAACTCTGCTGTATCACCATATTTGACCTTTGGGGAGAACAGAGGTTTTCTTGAGCTTTTGAATTAATTTAAGAAAGGCTCTCCACATTCTAATACAGTAATGAATCACTGAAGGGATACTTATGGAACCAGAGAATGAATCAAGAATTGTTTATAACTAATTCAAAAGCTTGTATATACACAGTTTCAAAGCTTGGGAAAATAAATGTGGCATTTATCAGTATGTTTTCATGCCAGTGGGATAGAAATCACTGAGTAAATCCCATAGCAAACATCAGTTCTCAGCTGCCATTAGGAAAATGCTGAGCATCTCATTTCCCAGCTCTAATCAATTTCAGTGATATTCTCAAGATCAACTTCCTGTCAGAAGCTGCTATAGAAAAAGTAAGACAACAAATTCAAACTGTTCCAAATGGGAAATTATCCTCAGACAAAGAGACACACTGTAAACCTAATGATTCATAATAACTTTTAACTTTGTGATGTTTGACTTTGAAGTAGTGATGAACAGCAAAACAGAAAAAAAAATACGGAGACAATTACTTCTACCCAAGTGTCTTTTTTCCTTTTAAATAATGTACTTTTTATTTTTTTCATTGATTGAGCAAATTAAAATCCAAACTGTTTCATAGTTTGGTTGAAAGATACTGAGCTAGAATTCAAGGACACTGAGTTTCAGCTGCAGGATGGTTGGGAGTTCTGCTGTTATTTTACTGTTTGGGAGCTACATGCACCCCCTTTCTATGAGAAGTGAGGTTGCACCAGGTCGGGTTTCTAATTTTATGTTTGGTGATGATCCCTGGTGGGCCACACTGGTGGTAGGGGGTGAGAGTGTAGGGAGTTGAGTAGCATAATTCTCAGCTTTTCACCTTTGTTTCAGGCACAGTAGATTCAGTTTTGTATTCTTTTCATTTTATACTGCTGTATACCCTTTAATTCAAAACAGGCACCTGTAATTTACTTCTCTTTTGTACAAAGTTTTGTTGATTATTTTTCTCTAAATATCTCTGAAATGAGAATAATAATTCTGACTCTCTTTCCAGTGGTAAATAAGTTTTAGTCAATGAAAACAAAAGTTGCAGTTTAAGAAAACAGTTTCGTTGTGTAGTGACTTTTTATGGCTTCGTAGAAGCTTGTGGACATTTGTCCCTGGACACAGAAGCCTGGAGTGGATTTGCTACGTGGCTGATGGCAGTGCTGATGGAAAGTTTGTCAGCTATTTCAGCTCTGACAGCAACTGCACCTCTTGCTAGGCCCCAGACACCAACTTTGAAGAGAGAAAATATCAAGGGCTGTGGGAGTAGGGGGCTGCCAGTGCTGAGCCCCACACCTATGCCTCCAACTCTGGGTGGCTTCAGCCTTCTTTATATACTTTGTTTCTATTTTGAGATTCAAAATAATACCTATTCCTGTTGCATTATTTCCCTCCATTTTCATGAAAGGGGACTTGACTATGGTAAGAACCATGGACACAGTAAGAGATAAGGCAGCTTTGTTCATGGTTAGGCAGCATGAAGGAATGTAAGAGGGTACTGAAAGGAATTTGGAATAAGCAGTTCTAAGCCTTTTGTGATTTCTCAGGATGTATCATAAATACAAAGAGAGCCAGGGATCGTGATGAAGAGAAAATTTGATCTTCATCGGGACACACAGTAAAGATTTGTTTCCATTCTTTAGCAAGGACCCCTGCAATTCTATATTTATGGTTATACATTTAATTTATATTCAGTGTACTATGAGTGTGTATCTCCCTACCTCTCTGCTCTCTTGCCATTCCCCCAGCTTACTCATAAGTAATGGCAAGGACTCAGTGATGTGGGCTGCTCAAGCTCAAGATGAAATTGTCATTTGTGTATTGAAAAGTGGACATTCACACAGTGAAAGCTGAGGAAGGAGCTGGAGGTGGAATATGGAGGTAAAAAATAACGGGATAATTATTTTGCAGAGGAAGCAACTCGACTCTCAAAGCTGAGTCAGGGAGAGCATGGGACCTCAGGAACGGACTGTGGCAGTGAGAGGAGGTGACAGGTCTCCTGGGAAATGAAATAGAAAGCACTTTTCACTAAGACTTCAAGTCAGAATGAACCACCAGCTCTTTAATGAGCCACTAACCACAGACTGAACAAAAAATTAGGGCCCTGGATATTCTGTATTAGTACGAGGACTCAAAGAGAAAACCTTTTCCTAGAACATGCTCCTGTTATGCTAGAATGCAATTTCCCCATAACCCTGAACTTCACTGTATGCACAGCCTTGGTGGTTCTGACCCCTTCAGTGTAAGTTACCTTTCAGTTAACAAAAACAAATGTTGAAATATGGTCAGATGCTGAGACACAATGGAATGGACTGATATTTGGGGCAAAGCTATTGAAAGGACATTCTTTCTTTGGGGGTATGCTAAAATGGAGCTGCATCACCACACATTTATGTGAAGTTCTGATTGACTGCTATTCTCTAAATGTTTTGTCTTCAGAAGCACCCAAGGTTGTGATTTGATGAATCTACTGAGACATGTTTATCTAGTGTATTTAGAGTGTAGTCTATTCTCTTAAGAAAGTTAACTCTGTGCCTATATGCTACTATTAGGCCTTCAGTGTGAACACATGCAGGTACATTTCCTGATTAATTACAAAGCTCAGATTTGTAGGTCCATGTTCTCCATGAGGAGCAGATTACTTTTAAGCGTTGTTAATTCACTACTGATCACTTAAAGTTTTGGCACCATGTGGAGAAACTCCTTTGGAATACTTATGAGTCTTTGTCTCTTATAAACTTCCAAGAAGTCTGTATTCTGTGAGTGTTGTATTTGAGTTGCTAATGTTCTGTATGCCTTACCCTTACTCCGCTCACTGTTGATATTTTGGTAGAAATTGCTTATTATTAATATTATGAAAAGTAATTTTCACTAGGGACAAGATGAATTTATTTCTTTTAGATCCTTTTTAATGTGTATTTTATGGTATCCTATTTATGGATGTTAGATTTACTTATGCCTCTCACTCTAGGCCCTCTTCAGTAGAAAGGTGATGGAGAGTTTTTTTCACGTAAAGATGATTATGCCAAAGCTGGATTGCATTGTTACAGAGCCACACTGGCCTTTCTTTCAAACATAAAGCATTAATCATCTGTGTATGCTTTGAGCTCCTGCCACATCAAGATAGCTTAAGAGATTATTTCCTCATAATAAAAAAGTATTCACTTGTCATTGACGCTTATGAAATCATTCTCTCTAAACCATCCCTGTGTATTGTTTAAGTGACCCTTGGAATTTAACAAGTACATTCCTTCCATGCTTGAGGCATTTATAACACTTTTCTAATTTGTTCTGCTTTTATTTAAACACTATGCAAATATTAAGTGTGTTCCTCAAACCAAATAGAGGGGTTTTAAGCCCAAGGTTCAGGATGGTTGAACTGATCATAAACGTAAACATAATCCTGAAACTATAGAACTTCTAGAAGAAAATGTAAAAGAAAATATATATTTTACTATTGGGTTAGACAAACATTTCTTAGGATGAAATCACAAAAACTATAAAAGAAAAACAAATGATAAATAAATGTAATCAAATTAATTAAGTATTGCTCCTTAAATATAGTTAGGAATGAAAGCAAACCACAGAATGGGAGAAAAACTTGCAAAATAATTATCTGAAAAATGACATATCCAGAATATACAATGTGTATAGTGCCAGCCAACTCAGTTCAACCCTAAGAACAATAAGAAGGCAAATGTTTCAATATTAAATTATCTCAACAAATACTTCACTGAAGTACATAAGTGAGTGGCTAGTAAACATAAGGAAACATGTTTAACAATGTTAGTCATTAAATTTAAGTTAAATTAAACTACAAATTAAATACAAATTAAAATGATAATTAAATGCACTATATATTCATTTGAGTGGTTCAAATGGAAAAAAACATGGCTCTAGCAGGCAATACATATTCTTACCTGTCACTGGTCTGGGAATTTAAAGATTGTTCAGCCAGTTTAAACCACAACTAGGCAGTGCATTCTTTAGTTAAACACACAGGACATGGCCCAACAATTTCTCCTTTTGGTATTTACCCAATGGTAATTAAAACATATATCCACTGAAATACTCATAATCAAAATGTTAGAGCATGCCATTCATATTCACGTCAAAGTTTAAACAACTCAATTGTCCAACAACTTTTGACTGGATAAGGAATGTCTGTCTATATGACTGAATACTGTTCATCGAAAACTACTGATATACAAAATAACATGGATGAAACTCAAAAGCACTTTGTTTTGTGAAAAAAAAAATCAGGATACACACAATTCCATCTATACAAAATTCAAGAAAGCTCATACTGAACTGCCAAAAAGCAAATTAGTCATCTCCATGTGGGTGGGGTGTATGGATTTACTGACCAAGGCTGTGCGATGATGGTTATCCAGCTGTGTGCTCATGGATCTGTCAGTAGCTTTTGCGCGGTATGCTTAAAAAGAATGCATTCACTTGTTCATAAATTAACACTCAATAAAGCTGTCTGAAATGTTTTTAAGTATATTAAAAAGATGGATAAGCAAGAATTCCTATTGACTTAGATTACTCGAATCAAACATTTTTGTAATAGTATTTTATAATTTATTATGTCTACTTTGTGAGGTGAAAAAGAGAGCTCAGGAAAAGGACAAAATTGTACAGAGGGTGGTAAAAATGATATAATTTTATTCTCTATCACTCAGGAGAGGGACTGATATATTGCTTATTGGCTTTGGTAAATTAAATATTCATAAATTTTTAAAGACAATAATAGAAAAAGTTGTATAACATAGCTGCTGTCACTAAGATGAGACATGGAAGGAGAAAAATATAGAGAACCTGGTGGTACAGCATCTCAGCAACTGTCAGGGAAGCACTGGCAAATTTCAGTATTCATTCCTGAAATTAACTCAGTAGAAGTACTCAGCCTGATAATATATATATCTTCTTACAGCTTTCAGAAATTATAATTCTCAGGAGCAAAATTTTACAAGGATTCACTCCAAATAAAGAACAAAATAAAAATATGCATGGTCCTTACTTTCTGCCCTAGATACCACTGTGAATAAAAAAGGGAATAAATATCATGAGGATGATAAAGAAAAAAATATTTAAATACTGAGGAAAATATAATTATCTTCATTGAGAATCCAAAATGGTGTGCAGACATATAATTAAAAATACTAGATACATTTTTAAAATATCTGCTTGAAGATTAACATACAGGATCGATTGTATTTTATACACTAATAGGAAGCACATGGAAAATATAACATTTATTTTATTAAATAAGACCACAATAACTAATAGCTATACTATAACACAAAATATATCATTTACTAATTTTTTCTTCTTATTATTTAGGTACCATACTGTTCATATTAAAACCCCAACAAAATTTTGGTAACACTAGGCAAGCTATTCCTAATATTTATATGCAAGGAGGATAAAATAGGGAAATTGTCCAACCAGATATTAAAATTGATTTTAAAGCTAGGACAATTGAGAATGTGAGGTATATGGCAGGGATAATCAGATGAAATAAAAGAACTGGAAAAAAGTCTCAGGAACAAATGCACTTATGTGAGAACTTGAATATTGCTTACTTGTCTCTGCATAGCATTAATAAAATGATGCTAGAATAATTTGTTATTTTAGAGGAATATTGAAGTTAGATTTCTAGTTTTTGCCAATAATATCAAACTAAAGTAAATATGCAGCCTGTTCTGCATGTATTAAATGTTATTGTCGGTCAGACAATGCCACAAGAGGAGACAGAAGAGGCTCAGGGAAACAAAAGTCATTATAGTCACTGTTTCTAGAGACAGGAGACACAGCAAGCTGTACAGGCCACCTGGGAAAGCAGGAAACATTGGGGAGGGAATAGTCTAGATCATTGCCCTCACTGAGGTTTCTGCAGGAAAGGCCAGGCAGGCAAAATAAATAGTTTAAGATTGGTTAGTCTGACTAGCTTTGTTGGGCCTGGGAAATAGAGCGGACTGCAGTTGACTGGTACCTGGCCCTTGGTGAGGAAGGTTCAGGGCTATTGCCTCTTGGAGTGCAGTGGCCACAAAGGAGGAGTTATGTTTCCGATTGATTATTTTGATATTAAAAGTATGGTTTTTAGCCGAGCCTTTTGCTATCTCAAACAATTGGCCAGCCCTAGATAGCCAGTCTCTCTCCCACCAGAAAGGTTTTTTTAAGGTGTCAAAACATGTGGAATCTAATGAACAAACTGAATTAACAAGCAAAATAGAGACAGACTCAGATAGCAGGATGAAAGCTCAGAGTGGGGGAGGAAAAGGGGTGGAGGGATTGAGCAAAGAGGAAAAAAGACTCATGGACATGGACAACAGTGTGGTTATTGTGGGGGTGGAATAAAGGGACTAAATGGTAATGGAAAAAATACAATAAAATTGTTAAGTAGAAAGAGGTCAAAACATGATAATGTTTATAAAATAACACAAATAATACAGTAAGGTATCTCTGACTTAATAATAGAAATTATTAGTAAATGTATTAACCATATAACAATGTTTATATCTGATCCATAAAATGAGCAACTTCATTTACCAAAAATGCTTTAAAAGATAGGAAAAAGTCAGTCAGTTGGAGAAGCAGCTTGCCACTGGTCTTGAGCACACTTGCACATTCTTGCTGAGTGTGTCAGCCTGAATGCTCCCCTGATACTGAGTGGTTTCCACAGCTGATCACACAGGTAACTGCTTGCTTCCCTGGGTGTGTGGGGAGGGCTTAAGGGAGGATGGTAAAAGGACTGGCATGTTTGCAGTTTGGTACAATGTTGGCTCTTCGGTCAGCATGTGCTGGGACCTTAGCCCTGGGTACCTCAGCTGTGAATCCTGACTACCTTACAAGTAGTATGTACCTTGTCAAAGATAAATAATGCCAGATGCTAGATAAAGCAGTAAGGACAGATTTTAATCATAACATACTGTTGCTATAAGGAAAAGAGTTCAGCATGAACTGAACTCAATTTCAATTTGTTCAGAGGTGACTGTGTCGTAAAGGGAGAATGAGGGAATAAGAATCAGGGTGAGCCAGAGCTCGGCAGAATTAGTGAAGTGAAAAACTGCAGAAGTAAAAAGGGATATTGATCCTTGTGAAAACCACCTGGGTGTGCTAACTGCTGTTTATGAAATTAGGCTCCTCCCTTCCCACAGAGGCTGGGAGACAGAATCTTTACCTTCAGATGCTGGCTGAACAGTGAATTCTCTTTGTAGCCTGGAGTTTTGTCAGGCAGGCACTTTAAGGGGGGGCAGAATTATCCTAGAAATGTGGTCTTGCACTGTTAGAAAACATGTCAGTGTTTTGCTCAAGCCTTTGCAGGCCAAACCTGAGATTTGGTTGAGAACAAGACTTGAAAGATTCTGGTCAAGAAGAGAAACTTTGTCAACCCTGACCCATCTCTTTACTCTTGCGTAAATGGAGACAGAATAGCTTGCAAGTAGGGTGCAGTCTCAGAGCCTTCCCAGTTCTTAACAGCCATCATCTTAAAGAAGCTATATGTTACACCTAGTGCCAAGAAGCACTGAGTATCCCATGTATGTAAAGAATTCTCGTGAGTCAACATGAAAAGGAAAAACAAAGTAGAAACAGGCTTAAGAAAGGATCAGTCTTTAAAAATAGGAGAATAAATGTTGAATGAGCACACAAAAATATGTTCTTAACTTCATTTATAATTAGTGAAGTGATAAGTGAGATCACAATTGTATAGAATTTTACACTCTTTAGTTTGGACATGAATAAGATGTGTAACAATACCCAGTTTGGGATGAGATATACAACAATGAGAAATTGTGTAATTTGTTGCTTCAAATATAATTTGGTAAAAAATACTTTGGGATAGAATAACCTCTAACACTCTAGAACCCTGCAAAAAATATATAAGCTCTCTTTTCCACAGACGATATGTTTCAAGATGCCCAGTGGATCCCTGAAAACACAAATAGTACCAAACCATATGTATACTATGCTTTTTTATACATACATACACATCTATGATGAAGCTTAATTTATAAACAGGCACAATAAGAGATTAACACCAGTAACTAAAACCATGGAAAGTGAGATTGTGCCTAAGGGGGTGGGAGGTACTGTATTATTTTATTATCTCGCAAGAGAAGGGTAACAGAATATGCTGCTTAAAATGTGACTGTAGAAGTTTTAAGACATGCCAACCAAAAATATGCCCGTTTGGCATATGATTATTTTGAGCTGTAGACACTAGGAAACAGCTAGTGGAGGGAGAAGCTTTCTTTGATTTCCCCTTATCTGCTTAAAGACAAAATCTCTGAAAGGAACTCCATTGCCATAGGTCTCCCTGGGAGCTTCGTCATCCAGAGCAGACTGACTTATCACCGTAGAGAAGACGCCACACTCAGACAAACTTGTCACAAGCTATCAGACCTCCAGTCTTTCTAAGGGCCCATTCAGCTTCCCTAAAAATAATTTCCTCTTCACTAAGTTGTCTACTTTCACTCACTGTGAATATTCATAAATTTTGCTTTGAAACAATAATGTACATGAATATTAGTTTCTGCCCAGGCAAGATATCATGCAACAGACAGTATCAGTCATGAGTTGTGCTCACAAACTTCCAAATTATCCAGAATTCTGAAATCTGAGCCCAAATGTCTCAATTAAGGAATTGAGAGCTTATATGTCCTTTTCTTATTATCCCTCCATTTTATCATTTGATTTTCTAGTTTTCCTTTTTAGGATTGGCTTGAAAAAAGGAGACACAACTTTTAAAAAGAATTGATACCATTTAATGAAAATAGCTTTTCGTGGTTAGGACATGGAGAGCAGAAATGCTACTATTTAGCCCTTGAAGCGAGTGGAGGCTGCCAGGTCCTGCTGCCGGGGAGAATGTGGCAACACTTGATTTTCGCAGCTACATGTAGAGTTTCTGCAGGATTTTATGTTTTACAGATTTTTATTTTTAATGACATGGCACTTTTTCTAATACAGACATTCAAAAACTGTTCTTATCACATCATTATTCAAAATACTTACTGCACAATAAACAACTTATGGTTCTAGGAACAACTGGGTAATTTACTCCTGTGCAGAAATAAAAATGTCTCTAAACTAGACAGGAAGACTCTGTGAGTATAACATTTATTTTTTATGTTGTTATTCCCTGAATTTCTAATATTTTCACATTATTTCATTTCTCTCTGGGGCCAGTTACTGTCAGGTTTTGGCAGTTGATCCTGTGATTTCTACCACCCCAGGCCACTGCAGTGTATTATTAGCACACCACCTTCGGATCAAGCCGTGGAGTTGTATCCATATGATAGGGTTATGTTAGGGTTAGGGTTATGGTTAAGCCACTCTCCTTGGCTGCCAGGTTACATGAATGTCACATACACTGTTCTTGTTATATTAACAAGGGCTGGACTTTTTCTGGACAGACCTCAAATAACCACATATCCATAATTTTCTGTAAGTATCATAATTAGATTGTGTAACTATATACATATGACCTAAATGAGTTCATACTGACATCTTTGAATCTAATCTAGTACCTCAGGGTTCCATTGGCTGCCCTGTAGCTTTGTCCTCTCACAGGAGAAACCTGACATCTCATCACTGTCCATATAATTGTTCAATGCCAGTAAATGTAAGGCAGAGTCAAAATTGTTAACCTGAACCCTATAAAAAATTGCCAACTAGACAGAGTACCAGTTTATGTACTGGTAGTTTTGTCTTTACCCTTACAATTTCCAGTCAAAATATTCTTTTCCAGTGTTGCTTTCAAGCCAGCTCCTTTATTTGCTTTTTCAGTGCAGTTATACCCTACATTTATAACAAACTTATTTCTCCCCGTCTGCATTGTGTCCTCAGATCCCTGAAATCTTGGTTGCTATTTTTGTGTTTGTGCATTGAAACATTTGTGATGTATAGTTGTGTCAATTTTAATAAATGCATAGAATCATGCATTCACCACTTCTGTTATTGTTTTAGAACCCTTCCATCACCATAAAATTCCACTGTGTACCCCTTGGACTCTTGTCAGTTCCCCTCTTTCCCAAACCCTTGGGCAATTACTGATATGTCTTTGGTCACCATAATTTTGCTTTTCATTTTGTCATATAACTGGAATTACTCAATATTTAGCCTTTTGGGTCTTCCTTCTTTTATTTCACACAATGCACTTAAGATTTACTCATGTTGTTGTGTGAATCAACAACATATTTTCCGTGTATTCCTGAACACTGTTTTGTTGTGTATTTGTCCTATTGTACAATCTGTTTACTCACTCTCCTACTAAAGGACAGCTTGGTTGCAATTATTTGTCAAATATTTTTAAATTTAAAAAGGGGAAAGATAAAATAGAATAGCTGTTTTCATCAATTATAAATCAATCAGCATTCCATAAAAGCAATACATTAAACTTACCTTTAATTCTTAAATGGTTTTTCCATCATTTTTATTGCAGAAATTGGCAGAAGTAGCAATGGCATGAACACATTGGCAGTCCACCAGGCGATCCCTACACCACTTCAGGGTCCTAATACAAAGTGTTGTGATATAGATATACTCAAGTAACTTCTCACTTTACGTTTCCCAACTGAACAACACTGAACCATGATTTTTGTTTGAGGGAGCATATTGAATCCCATAACAAATCACTCATGGAAAATTTTGCCTCAGAAGTAGTATACATATGTTGTTAAAGTAAGTGGAAATATTAATTTATCCATTTCCAAAGGTTAGTATTTAATGTATCTTGAAACCGTAATTCAGGAACACAACTGAGATGGTTATTTTTTAATTTTTTCACTTCTCTCATGTTTGATCCTCAAACATGCAATTTGTTATTATCAACAGCAAAAGGATGCCACAGGTATGCACAATTTATTATGGCCATTTGATTATTAACTTCTTTGCTAATACCTCTGTGTACCTTTGTAATACAAGGATTTCAAAATTCAAAATCAATTTTTGTTTATATGTAAGCATTTTGATG